>JASVEL010007222.1:0-39572 GCA_032618575.1 Nicotiana noctiflora
CTCCCCCACTGTAATACCATACTAGTGACCCCCTGAGACAACTCCAAATCACTAACAACGCTCAGCATCTCGCATTCGGGGGAGGCATCAGTAATGTTATCTCCAGTGTAGCCCACTCATTGTGCTTTAACAAATTGTAAGCCCCTGGAATCACGATGCGACTGCCAGACCCGTCCGCTGTTATCTCCACATACGCAATGCCTTTTTTCATCTCATCTACGTCCTCGTGGGCGGCCTCAGCAATCGGTTCCTCAGCATCGCTGCCAACGAGAGGTGACGAGCCACCTTCGGCAAAACAAACCAAGTCGGTACTGATATTAGCACTTACCTGGTAGGTCGGCCTCCCCGAACGAATGGCGTCGGCCACGAAGATAGGTCTAGTTATTTGGTGAGGCGCGTCACTTCTTTCATCCCCATTCGCCACCGCCTTACCCATTTTTGAGCCTCCGCATTTTTTTTTTCTCAAGATCCTCGCCTTCGGAAGGCTCGTCCACAGGCTACTGCGACGATGTCGATGGCCTCGCTTCACTCGTAGCCACCTCCGCATGAGCAACCTCTTCTAAAGAGACTACGGTCACCCCCTCTCTCACAGATGCATAAAGTATCTCCTGCATATTCGGGCCGACATCTGATCGGGTGGAGGTGGATACCGTTGCTTTCCTCTTAGGATCACTTCGACCTGTCAATGCAAATAGTTTAGCTGACTAAATTTGTAGAAAAAACTAATTAAAGTCGAAGAAATACCTGAAGGTATCGCGAGGCTGTAGCGTCCAAGGAACTCAGACCATGTGCGGGTTTCTTCCGCGGAAGGCAGCAAAGCAGCTACCCACTATTTGATATCAGTTATGAACCGGTGAGTGTGAGCTATTGTTGCAAAATAACAGAAAAAATCATAACGATGGTATAACCGAAACCACTAAGGTCATGTACGATAAATGACTCGACGGATAGGAATACTTACGTCTCGAATTCCTGCTCTCAAGGAACCCAACGGGGTTAGATACCAGGTGCTCCATTCTGATAAAGAAGTAACTACGCCATTAACTACGGTTAGCCCGATTATCGGTCTGTATGACCAACCCTTCGAGCCACGTTTCTTCATATGCAGCATGGTACCCCTCAGGTAGTCGGCGCTGAATAACTGCAATAGATGGTGGACAAAGACCTCCAACCCAGCTAGTTCTGCATATGTAGACATTATCCTACATACCTTTAGGTTGTACAGAGTAAGTTGGGTGGGACACATGTAGTCGAAATGGCAGAGCTCTTCCGCCAATGGAAAAATGAGAAGGCCATAACCAATTAAAAAAAGATATTCATAAATCGTGCAATATTCCGGTCTGTGGGCGTTCACGTAATCCGCTCCTGCTAAAACCATCTCCATGTGAGCGGGTATATCGAACGACGTACGAAGATTATCTAAATCATCTTGCGTTAACTCGAATTTCTCCAAAGGTTGCTCGGGAGAATCCCGTTGGAAGTCCCTCCTGATAAGAAGTTGCTTCAATAACACGTTATCCATAGTGAAAGGGGTGAAGTTCTCCTCTCTCTCTCCCTTACTACCGCTGGATGGAGGTGACACGTCACATGGTTTATTATTACGAGCCCCCGAATTGTTATCCCATTTAGGTTTTGTCATAATTTTCATTTAAGGAGCGGTGTACGACACAATCACAAGTGTACTTTTAGAGAAGCGGTGGGTTTTCGGAGAAAGGAAGTGTTTTCTTAGATAGTTGAAAAACGTTTGTAGATGATCTAAAGTTGGATTAAGTTATAACCCTTTCCCTATTTATAGGGTTGGGTGGCATTGAAATCGAAGAGGCAAGGTCAAAACAGGCACGAGAAACCGAGCACCAGAACACCTTTTATACTTCCTCGAAAATACGCATGATGATGACACATGCGTATAATGACGTCATTTTAGGGAAGGAATTGTGCACCAACATTTCAATGAATTCAAATGATCACCCCTCCACATCGTCGTCCCCGAGCATGGTCAAATTCTCCCAGAACAAGGTTCATGGTTCTGTCCATCGGAGACGCACTTCGTTACGCACCGACAAATGGAAGGACTAACTGTATGGGGTAAAATTTCACCCACTATGATAGCAAGACCCACGATTAAGCAATAGCCGAAACGAGGGTACGACCTAAGAACGTCAGGGTGAAATGTGCCTTTAGGTCTCGTCATCTCCTCGAAAGCACATGACCTGTCTCTGCATTATTTAATTATTTCAAGGGGGTTCACCTATTATATAAAGGAGGATCCCGATGTTGTAAAGACATCTGATCTCTTCTGAAACAAGCTTTCTCTTTCTTTTTCACTCTCTATCTTTTCCTCTCTCGAATATCCAATCTATCAAAAGCAAAAAGAAACATAACACACATTTCTATATCTTATTATCTTCGATTATAATTTATCTTTGATTTATTTTAGTTGTATTCACTTGCAAAGTAATTGTTATCTTTCGAGTCAAACAGCTGGATTTAGAGCTTAAAGCAGAAATATTTATCCCATTATTCATTTAAGAAAATGGCTTTTTAATATGCACAATATAAAATTTATTCTCATCATTGCAACTAATCAATGAATATAAGATACATAATTTTTCATACACACATTTGTAATTATTAAATATTTGACATTTTCGAACTATGTAGATTAACTTTTTAAAGGCCAAAAAAACAAAAAGGAGCTATGTACGACTAAGATATCCAGAAAACAAAAAGGTTCTTTTCGTAAGTCATAACCCCAACAAATTAAGTATGCATACACTAGTATAGTACGGCGAAAATTAAAGATTATGTTCACGCGATGTGGTAGAAAGTAACGTGCGAGTAGAAGGACATTGTAGATTTGTACATCCACCATTTATGCAAAATTAAAGGTGCTCTTCGTGTGACAATATTAGTTCTGTTATCAAATAATCATGATTGGGTGATTTATGTTTTTGTATGGGTCAAATCTGACCACAGTGGTCGATCAAGCTGGGACCTCACAAGTGGCAAAATGGAGAGAAGTACCATGATCAACCTCAGTCCAATCATCGACAGTGTAAGTCAAATAGAATTGGTACTCAAATAACGACAAAAAGACCGTCACCTAAAGAACACGTTGATCAAAAAACACAGTAAAGCTGCGAGAACTATGTATAGAAGGGGGGCTCTCGAAAAAAAGGGCTGGAGCTTTCTTCTCTACTCTTTCTCCGAAAGTTTCTTTTTGTGAAGGATGTAAACTGATTTTTCTCTCTATCTCATCAAAGATGAGACGGTGACATCAATAAATATTGATTGTTCTTTGTAACAATCCGATCGGTCATTTTGAAAAATTAAGTTTCGTTTAGAAGCGTAGGGTCTGGAACAGCTTCAGAATATGAGTATCGACTTACGTGAATGGTGGAATTCAGTTAATTGATGGTCTAGAGTCAAATTGGAAGAAGAAATCTAGTTTTGGAAGTTTAAATGGTGAAAATTTGACCGGAGTTAGAATTTCGAGTAAACGGCCCAAGAATAATTTTTTGATAATTCCAACAACTTCGTATGGTAATTCTGGACTTAGACGCGCGTCCGGATTTGAGTTTAGAGGTCCGTAGGGTAAATTCAGGCATTTCGGCGAAAGTTGGAAAAGTTAAAGTTTGAAAAATGGAGAAGTTTGACCTATAGTTGATTTTTGTGACATCGGGATCGTAATGAAATTTCGAGATTTGGAGTAGCTCCGTCATATTATTTTGGACTTATCTACAAAATCTAGTGTCATTATGGATTGATTTGATAGGTTTCAGAGCGAGTTTAGAAATTTAAAGATTTGAAAGTTCATAAGTTCGATTTATGGTTTGATTCATTGTCTCGGTATGTGATTTGAAACCTAAAGCGAGTCCATGTTAGGTTATATGGCTGATTTTTGTGATTAGACGAAGTCCTGGGAGCCTCGGGTGTGTTTCGGTGGTCTACGGTCATTTCCCCCATTTTTGGAACTACTGTGTTGCTACTTTTGATATCCTTCTTCGCGATCGCGAACAACTTCTCACGTTCGTGATGCATTGTTGCTGACCACCTCGAAATACTTCTTCGCATTTGCATCCTTCTCTTCGCATTCACGAAGCCCTGCATTCTCCTTCTTCGCGTTCGCGTCTCTCCCTTATTGTTTGCAAAGCCTTGCATTTTTCTTCTCCGCGTTTGCGAGCTCGTAATTGCGTTTGCGATGAGAAACCTGGGCACACTTAACTTTCCCTCTTCGTGAATGCAATCCTCTCTTCGCGTTCGCGATGCATAAAAGCCTGGGCGAACATAATATATCCCAAAGTCGAGGGTTTCAACCATTTTCATCATATTTTGACTTCTAGAGCTCGGTTCTTGGCAATATTTGGTAGGATTTTCACGAAATTTCATTGGATAAGTGTTCTTCAACAATAATTAAATATATTCCATGAATTTGTATTTATATTCATTATTTTGAATTGTGTTTCGGGTTGGGGAAGGAGTTGATTTTTGAAGAAAATTTCTAAAATAAAAAATCGTGATTTGAGGGACCAATTGGTATCAGAATTTGATAAATTTTATATTTTTGAACTCGTATCGTAATGGGTATTCAATTTTTGTAAAATTTGTTGGGTTCCAAGGTGTGGGCCACAGGATGACTTTTAGAGTATCGGTCTACTGTGTTTGAGGTAAGTATCTTGCCTAACTTTGTGTGGGGGACTTTCCCTTAGGATTTGAGTCTTCTATGCTAAATGTATTCAATGCATGCGAGGTGACGTCGTGATGAGTGTGTGCTCGGACATATTTTCGTGAATTTTCTATAAGATTCTTAGGTCCTTATGTTCACTATATTGAAAGTAGTCCGTATAATTGGTTTTTTCTAATTGCTTAAATTGCCCCTATATGCTCCATATGATGTTATCATCTTTCCTCTAGTTCTACAGGTTGCATTGACCCTTAATTGCCTTAATTGAAGTGATTACCTTCCTTATTGTTTTGATACTCCTTGATTGAAAGTTCCTCTATGATTTCGTGCAAATATGTTACATATCCAATTGTTGTGGTTACCAGTATAGCTATCTCATTCTTATTATGTCTTGGTATTTTGTTGAGGCTATCGTGCTTCTTGGTTATTCCGTGACCCTTATTTTCTATCGTTGAATCCCTTGCCAGAACGTTATTGTTTCTATTGTTGATTCCCTTACCGGAATATTATTGTTTTCTAGTATTGACTCCATTGCCAGGATGTTATTATTTTCTAGTATGGATTCGCTTGCCGGGATGTTGTTGTTTCTGCTATTTGGGTGATGAAGAGTTATAAGGCACGAAGGGTGATGGCGTGCACATGTACATTTATATTGATTTGGGCTATAGTGCGGGATACAAAGAGATCCCCATCACATACATTGAGGATACCAAGAGATCCTCGGGATACCAAGAGATCCCTAGTACATATATTCAGGATACGAAGAGATCCATAGTACATATATTGAGGATAACAAGAGATCCTTGGGATACCAAGAGATTCCTAGTACATATATTGAAGATACCAAGAGATCCTCAGGATACAAGAGATCCTTAGTACATATATTGAGGATACCAAGAGATCCTCGGGATACCAAGAGATCCCTAGTGCATATGTTGAGGATACCAAGATATCCTTGGGATACCAATAGATCCCTAGCACACATATTTACATGTGGGAATACGAGACGGTATCCTGGGAGATCTCCTGTTAAAATCATTATGTTCTGAGCTGTTGTTTTCATTAAATCTATCTGTGTGCAAACATTTCGGGTGCTCTCCGTTCCACTCCCTATACTTACTAGTTGGTGAAAATTATGTTAGGACACTTGCACAAGCATACACGTGGTTAATCACCCTTGTCGAGTAGGAGTCTCTTTGAGATTTCTGAGTATAGACGCACCCATCTTTTATTTCCTTCCATGTGAGAATGACTATTTGGGGCACGTGAGTTGTCACTATGATGATGAGGGGTGATGAGGGCACATGATGCCAAATGTTAGGGTTTAGGTATTAAGATCCGTATAGCATGATTATGAGATGAGGTTTCAGAGAGTGACTTATATTCAGAGGATTTTCCTTTTTAGTAAAGATTATAATTGAAGCATTATTTTGCAAGAAACCCCTTTTGAAAAGGACACTTAACTGTAGGAAGTATAATTCAAACCAATTTTTATCCCTTGAAAAGAGTTTGATTATTTGATTGATACTTGCTTGTTAAGACTCAAGGCGAGGGTTGTCCTAGTTGCAGGGTTATGATTTGCCCCTTACTGTATTTGTGATTCGAGTTGGGTTGTATTTTACCTTGTTCACTTTTAGGAGCTTTATTATGGGTTTTCCACTATACTTGTTGTTTCCTTTACTTATTGTATTTTCCTGCATTGTTAGAAATATCGCTTATTCTTTATATAAATATCATGGTTGGTTCTTTTCTATACTTATACTTGTTCTACTTATTAAATCAGTAGGTGTCTCGACTATGTCTCATCACTACTCCACCGAGTTTAGTCTTGATACTTACTAGGCACCGTCGTGTGCTCATACTACTCTTCTAAATATTTTTTATGCAGAGTCAGGTATTGTTCGTTAGTAGCGGTGCAGATTCTTGCCTAGGAGACTCAAGGTAGTCTTGCTGCTGCGTTCGCATACTTCGGAGTTACCTTCCTATTTTATATTCATATTGTTGTACTTATTTCCATACTTTGTTTAGAAGTTGTAACAGAAACTCTATAGAGCTTATGACTTGTAGTGTCGAATTTTGGGAAATTGTTCAATGTATAAGGATTTATCTCAGGAGAATTCCATTTGTTATTAGTTATTGTTGTTATTTTTCATTTTAGTAGACTTACCTAATCATTAAGACTAGGTTCCATCACGAAACCCAACAGAGGAAAAATTGTGTCGTGGCATTCTTACTTTAGATTCATTATCTTGCTATATCTTTTTAGATCTGAAGTTAATTATTCTTTATCCCTTCATTATCATATGATTTGTTTAATCAAAGGGTTTGACATCTTTTGGTCAAAAAATGTGGCATCGTCTATGGGGACTTCTTAGCCAAATTTTCTTGTCTCCTTCACATCCAAAACCAGTAAAACATAATCACCCACCAGAAAGAGTGGTAAGTAAACCTCACATGTTAATCCAGATCATGATGCTAGATAGAAGCTTACAACCAATATCCACGCAAAAGTTTCAAGAGAAGATGATGCCTGTTGCGCAAATTCCATAAGAGAATGGGCACATCTTATGGGATGACCCACGCACCGGATGATCCACTCACCGGATGACCCCCGAACGAGCTAAGGAAAACCCAATCCTCTCGAATCGACCTCCTCGTGCGTTGAATCTGATCAAAACCATAATGAATACGTTACAATAGGCTAAACGAACATAACCTAATTGAAAAGACTAAAAAAATATCGAAAATCACGATTGGCGAAACCCGAGCCCCGGGCCCACTTCTCGAAAATTAAAAAATTCACATCACCGGATTCCTTATCTCTCCACGAGTCCATACATATCTAATTTACCAAAATCCGAGCTCAAATGCTCTCTCAAACCCCAAATTTTTATTTAAAAAGTCAAGCCCTAGTTCTTCCATTTTTAATCAAATTTTCATGAATTTAAGTGTTGAATCCTTCGATAAAATGATGTTTTTAGGCCATAGGACTCACCTCCAATCGATTCTCAGTCAAAACCTTCTTTAATTCTCATCAAAAGTTCTCAAAGTTATCCAACAATGGTGGAAATGTAACTTGGTTCGCGGATGAAATGTTTAATAAAACCCTTATGTCTGCCAAGATTTTACCCTATGTGATCGCATCCAAGCCTGTGCAATCGCATAGCATAACTTTCCCAGGCCTCCAAAATGGCATATGCGAACGCAACCACTCTTGTGCGATTGCACTGCTTCAACCCTCAGACCTATGTGATCGCATACCCTACTCCGCGAGTGCATTGAACAAATACCTCTGAGGACCCCAACTCCATTTAGCACTATGCGATCGCAATGCACCTCATGCGATCGCAATGAATAACTTTCTCAACCTATGCGATTGCATAACAATCTATGCGACCGCACTGAACAATCAGAATCTATGTGATCGCAATTGTCCTCATGCGATTGCAATGAACAAAATGTCTACAACATACCGGCTGAATTCTGCAACTTTCCAATATTGGTCCAATTGACCATCCAAACTTACCCTGAGGCCCCCGGGACCTCAACCAAAAGCACCAACACATCCCAAAATATCATTCAAACTTGTTCCAATCGTCAAAACACATAAAACAACGGTAAAACCATCAAATCACATCGGATTTAAGCCTAAATTCTTCAAAAACTTCCGAAACACGCATTTGATAAAAAACCGGACCAAAACACCTCCAATTGATCTGAAATTTTTCACACACATCCAAAATCACCTAACGAAGCTACTGTAACTCTCATAATTCCATTCCAACCCCCGGATCAAAATCTCACCTACCAATCAAAATTCGCCAAAATACTAACTTCGTCAATTCAAGCCTAATTCTACACCAGACCTCCAAAATTAATTATGATCGCGCTCCTAAGTCACAAATCATTCCCAAAGCTAACTGAATCATCGAAAATCACATCCGATCCCTCTAACTCAATATTCAACATCCCTTTAACTTTTCCAAAATAAGCCTTCCTTAAAGAGACTAAGTGTCTCATTTCCTACCAAAACCAACCCAATTCAACTCTAACTCACCAAATGCCGATAATGAAATATGAAGAAGCATAAATTGGTAAAACGAGGCGGTAACACATGAGACAACGGGTGGGGTCGTCACAATGAGATTCAATCTCAATTTTAGTTGATCTATTAATTAATGAGAACAAACAATATAAGAGAATTCGTAAAGAACTTTCTAGTTTTTTAATATTTACCCATGTGAATTCTCTATTATGTTTGCACGTCATACTTGAATTAACATGGCTAAAACAATTATGCCAACCGAATAAATTATCAATTTTGATAAAGTTCAGGTTTACACCATGCCGCATGCACTTATCAATAAACTCCAAGTTTATTATGCTATGAGTTTTATAACAATAAACATCCACTTCATTAAGGTATTCTTTTATTTGTATAGTGCAAATTGGAAAAAAAAGCGGGTAGCTTTTCACATACATATTACCCAGCTACTAATTGTAGTAATAGAAGATATTAAATCTTTCTTTTATTTATAGTCTCAATATAATCATCCGCTTTCGCGTATACTTTGGAAACTGAATAAGTTTCTTTGAGACTTACTACAACACAATAACTTATTGGTAATCAATTGTGTTTCTCCAAAAATATTAATAATTGGCTCTTCCATAGCTCTCAATTAATTTGGTACTACCACATATTCATCATCATTCATATGATGAATATCCCTTTTAAAGATAAAGTTATGCCATTATGGTCATGGTCATAATTCTATACAAGATTTGTTCCTTGCATTACTGTTGCCCTTTAATAATTACATCGCCAAAATATTTTGGGGCGCAATAAGTATGTGACCAATGATCATTCATGCCATAATAATGACAGTATTTTCTAACTTCCCCTCAAACCTCATTCTAGAGGTGAGTATGGTATTCACTACCACTAGCGCATTCATATTCTTCAAGAATGAATATGTATTCATAAATAAAATATTTTCACATTCACATCATGAATTGAGCATACTCATCTATATGTGCTTTATGAAATTTTATGTCAAATCGATGACAAATATTACTTTCACAAAGTAAAGGATTATTTTGAGAATCCTTATTGTTCTCATTACCATAATGATGACGATTATAATTTCGTCTATTGCCATGTCTATATCTATTGATACATCCATTTTAATAATTTTATCTTCTTTCAGACTTATCATTGCTATCGCCTTCTCTTAAGGGAATGAGAATGGAGCAAATTCAACTGGACAAATTTTTAATTCTTTGCCCACAATCATACATGAATTTTATCATGGTGAGACATATTAATTTTATCACTTCAGGTGGTTATAATTTCTTACAAACTTCATTAGAATTATAATCAAAATTTGTTGTCTTTGATTGTATATAAAATCAAGTTATAGAATTTCAAGAATTTAAAAGAGAAAAATAAAGTAAAATACTTACCTTAAATCCAGAATTTAATCGCGAAGAAAGTTCATGGAATAATTGACAATCGTTATATTCAATCCCAACATTTCTACTCAATTTGTTAGAGTCTCCTATTGATAACGATAACGTGTTATGAAACAATAAAAGTAGAAGAACAATATTGCAGAGAAAGAGAGAGAGAGGGAATTCTTATTGAATTTTGAGAGTAACTATAATGGAATAGAACCCTCTATTTACATGGAGAGGGTAACTTAGCCACTAAGTAATAAACCCTAGAATCTCTCTAAACATAAATATTTACCGTAAATAAAATTCTATTTATACCAATAACCATGGTTTAGTGATTTATATTTTTTACTTTAATTTTATTTATTAAAATAAATAATTTACTTTATAAGGGCATCTCCAACCTTGCCCCTATTTCCCATAATGGAAAAGTTATTTGGGGAAATTTCGCTCCAATCATCCCCCATTTTTGTCCCAAAAATGAGGGATGAATAGTGTTCCCCCAAATATGGGGTACACTATTCATCTCTCTCATTACTATTCATCAATTTTTTATTATTAATTTATAATTTAATCTTTTAATTTATCTCTTTATGTATAACAAATTATGTTTATGTAATGACTTTATAATATTAAAATTATATCTTAACTTTCATGTATAGTTTTGATAAGTTAATTTTCGTACATTTATTATTTTTATGTAAAATTATAAGTTAATTGTACAAAAAATATATAATTATCTCAAAAAATGAATGGTGCAAATAGAAAATATTAGATGTTATTAAAATTGAAAGGTGCGAATATAAAATATTATATATTACTAAAAGTGAAAAGTGAATTAAAATATATTAAATAAAAATACATTAAAATTGGAAATACATGACAATTGAAATTACAGTAAATTAAAATACATACAAATTTAAACTACCTTAAATAGCATAATAACTTAGTAGGGACAACATGTATTATACTGCACAACATAATAATCGAGGATGGGCGCGATCTTAATGCACAAATTCAAGATGATTTGGAAGGTCCAACTCCAACAGTAGAAATTGCAGTAGATGAAAATCAACAATTTCAAGAATTTTTAGCTCGACATAAGAATTAAGGATAAAGATGCTCATTTTGCACTTCGTAATATATTAATAGATCATTTATGGTAGAACACTAGAGGTTGAAGTTGAATATTTATCTAGTATTTCGAATGGATTATATCGTTATGTAATATGTATTTAATTAATCTTGTATTGCAATAATTTCACTTTTATTTGAATTATTAGTTAATTTATAATAACTACTTACAAATTATATTATTTAAAATTTTATGAAATTATATTAATTATGGAAATTATAAATTAATAAAAATAAAAGATAGAATTTATTTAATAGAAATTAAAAATAAATTGAAATTAAAGAAAATAATATAATATAGAGAAGAGAGAAAAATATAAAAAAATTTAAGAAGAAAGATGAAAAATAATTGGAATAAATTATCCCAAAATAAGAAAATTCTATTTTGCGGATAAACAAATGGCGCAAAGTTGGAAATGCTAAGTAGTTACCCGAAATTTGCAAAATCTCCCGATACGACAACTCAGCATGAAGTTGACGTATTGTGCCGCCGTCACTACCAGTCCTGGGGATGCAATAGTGCTATCCATTTTGTTTCTTCTCTAACAAATACTATTATACTGAAAATGAGACATTTTACTCTTATCTTTAAAAGGTCATTGATCATCACAAGAAATAAGTGACGTTTCAGTGTTATCATGAATCCATGCCATGTTTTTTTAGCTTTTTTATTTTAATGGGCGACAATTTTTCTTTGCTCAAATTGGACTTTTATTTTTTATTAGTTTATTTATATCACCGAAATGCATTATGCATCCCATACAAAAACATTATTGGACCCAAAATATATCTTATTCTATACTCCGATCTTCGTGCTTGTTCTTCATTATTACAAAAGAAAAAGGTGAAACAAACATAGCCAGTCCTCTGACTTCCCCAAGAGAGATTTAGAGATAATTTGAAAGACTCTTAATTGTTTCAAATGGTTCCTTTGAAACAGAAACTCTGTTTATTCTTCAACAATAGATGGCTCGTATTCGTTGCAGCAATGTGGATTCAGAGTTTTGCTGGTATTGGATATTTATTCGGCAGCATTTCTCCGATCATTAAAAGCTCTCTTAATTATAATCAGAGGCAACTTTCACGTTTGGGTGTGGCTAAGGATTTGGGAGATAGTGTTGGTTTTTTGGCTGGTACTTTATCTGAAATCTTGCCGTTATGGGCAGCTCTTCTTGTGGGTGCTATTCAGAATTTTATTGGGTATGGCTGGGTTTGGCTCATTGTCACCGGTCGATCTCCAACTCTTCCCTTATGGGTTGTGAGTACCTATCTATTTTCATTATCTCTTTAGCCAATTTGTTTGTTGCTGATTTCAAACTTTTCAAATGTTTCTTTATTGGATCCCTGTCCCTTTACCTATATCCCTTTGATATTGTAAAACCCTTTGATTTGATATTGGATCACCTTGTAGCAGTCAATTCTCATCTAAATAGCAGGGGCGGAGCAACTAAGGGAGAAAGGGGTTTAATCAAATCCCCTTCATCAAAAGGTTATAGTGTGCAGATCGGATAAAAATGTAATCCTTTGGTTATATATAAACCATTGAATCGCCTTTAACATAGGAGAAAATTCTAGTGTTGTGGTAAAGGGGGTCCAAAAGTTGCTTCGAGTCATAAGTTCAAGTCTCAGCTATGACATTCTAATACATTTTGAATCTCCTTGTATAAATTCCTGCTCTACCACTGCTATTTAGGATGCGATGCTCAAATCGAGTTGTGAGGTTACTATTGGACATTGGTAATATCAGGGGTTTATAAGTCTATTAACGTCTCATTTCTGTCTTCTGAATTGCAATTTTGCTTCTTGAGTATCAAACTTTCAGTTCAAATTTGGTCTTGCTGCTCCTGTGTTATGCAATTTGATCAATGCACTAGTTACAGTCATCAACTTACTATTAGGGTATTTGATTTGCTATTTCTGAAATTTATGGCCTTGAACTCAGGTAGGCAAGAAGAACCTGCTGCTCTATCTACATGAATTTCATCAATCTGATACTGTTCTTGTCTGACATTTCTATTTCTGAAGAACTTCAAATATGATTAAAGTTACAAGTCTGGATTACGGCTGAAGAGCAATGGGTTTTACTTGTGAACCAAATAATTATCAGCTTGCCTTCTCTTCACGATTTTGTCAGCATGAAACTCCATCATCCATCATTTCCTCTCGAAGTGTAACTAGTGACAGGGAAGGTTGCATGTCTTTGGATGAATGAAGGAGAACAAAACTGAACTGATGTCCAATTTTTTACCATTTTCCTAGTATGCATGGGCAATAACTGCTTGTTTTCTCCTTATCCAAAAAAAAAAAAAAAAAACAGTGCTTGTTTTATATTGTGTAGCTGAATGCATTTCTCGAAATATGTCTGGTCGAAGATGTTATTCACTACTATTTTGTTTGATGGATCAAATCGTTTATTTACTGACTGCTATAAACAATTTGGGCCATATCCATGGCATATTTGCGTATCTTCTATGTGTTTCTTTTAGATCACTACCTTGGCATGTACTTCTAGTTTTGTCTGATAATTGACTTATTTTAGCTATTTCTCTGCAGATGTGCATTCTTATATTTATAGGTACAAATGGCGAAACCTACTTTAATACAGCCGCACTTGTCTCATGTGTGCAAAATTTCCCTAAAAGTCGTGGTCCTGTTGTGGGAATACTTAAGGGGTTCGCTGGCTTGGGTGGTGCAATTATGACTCAGATATATGCGCTGATCCATTCCCCAGATCATGCTTCACTTATATTTATGGTTGCCGTTGGACCTTCAATGGTGGTTATTGCTCTCATGTTTTTAATCAGGCCTGTCGGTGGCCACAGGCAAGTCAGACCTTCTGATGGATTCAGCTTTTCATTAATTTACAGCATTTGCATTATTTTGGCTTCTTACCTGATGGGTGTCATGCTTGTTCAAGACCTTGTTGACGTGAGTCACACCATCACTACAATCTTCACAGCTATTTTATTCGTTCTATTGGTAATCCCGGTGGTGATTCCCATCTCCTTGAGCTTCTCTCAAGCAACAAGAGGACCATCAGAAGAGGCTCTTCTATCTGAGTCACAAAAACAAGATCCTGGTGCTTCTAAAGATAATGATGATCAGGAAATTATATTTAGTGAGGTTGAAGATGAGAAGCCTAAGGACGTAGACTTGCTTCCAGCATTAGAAAGGCAAAAAAGAATTGCCCAACTGCAAACAAAACTAGCTCAAGCAGCCGCAGAAGGAGCAGTGAGGATCAAAAGGAGGCGGGGCCCCCATAGAGGGGAGGACTTTACCTTAATGCAGGCTTTGATAAAGGCAGACCTTTGGATTATATTTTTCTCACTACTTTTAGGATCTGGATCTGGTTTGACTGTGATTGATAACTTGGGTCAGATGAGCCAATCTTTAGGATATGATAACACACATGTATTTGTTTCCATGATCAGCATATGGAACTTCCTTGGTCGTATTGGGGGCGGATACTTTTCTGAAATAATTGTGAGGTACAGGAAATTTACTTCTTACATATTGACTGAACTTTACAATGTTCTTCATTTCAATGAATATCTTTCTCATGCAACCTTTTCCTGTTGACCAAACAGGGATTACGCCTACCCAAGACATGCAGCCATGGCTGTTGCCCAAGTTATAATGGCATTCGGGCATTTCTTCTTTGCTATGGGCTGGCCAGGGGCTATGTACATTGGTACTCTTCTGGTCGGGCTCGGTTATGGGGCTCATTGGGCTATTGTGCCAGCTGCTGCTTCTGAATTGTTTGGCTTAAAGAATTTTGGAGCTTTGTACAATTTCCTCACTGTTGCGAACCCAGCTGGTTCATTAGTATTCTCAGGTATTATTGCTAGTAGCATATATGACAGTGAAGCTGCAAAGCAAGCTCAAGAGCGTGATCCCCACCAATGGAATGGGGCATCTATTTTGTCAAGTTTTCTAGCTGTGGAGGAACCTCTAAAGTGTGAAGGTGCCATATGCTTCTTCTTGACTTCCTTAATACTATGTGGACTCTGCATTATTGCTGCTTGTCTAAGCATGATTCTAGTTTATCGCACAAAGGCTGTATACAATCAGCTTTATGGAAAATCTCGTACATAATCCATCACTCAAGTGAAGCTTGGATAGAAGTTTGAGTGGTTTGCACAGATACTCTCAACCAGCTTATGGATCCAAGCATTTCACTGAGGTGACGCTGTTAGCCATTACCAGAAAACATCCTCCTGGATGAGAGCAAGCAACAATGGATATGGCTCAACTGATTTTTTTGGTGTTAGAAGCTGTTCCTCGTAATGTGATATAAATGTTTGATTGCAATTCTTGATTGGTGTATATTTTGCTTTGTCTTTGAAACTTGAAATTGTTATATTCTGGTTTGTCAACCATCATTTATTGAATGAGATCTTCCATTTTTTAAACTTTATTTCTTTAAATTATCCTTGCACCAAGTTCTTTTACTGTGAAAAGCTTTACACTGCACAACGCACTGGTTGTAGTCCATTGGCATTGACCGCTTGCTATGTTCTGAAGAAAGTTGTGAATCGTGATAGCTGATGGTATAAGGTGTCTAGCTAACTACCAGTACCATGATATACAAGCAGATTAACCTGCATAGAATTGATTGTGTTCATCCTTGTGGATGATGCAAATTACTGCACCAGGTGCAAGTCAAGATTCAACTCAGTAACACTGATTGGATTAGGGTATCTTTATGTTAAAACATGTTGCTCGTCTCAAGTCTCAACTCACTAATTATATTGTTCATATGGTTCCACTCAGTTTGATTACCTCCTTCTCACAAGGAGCGATAGAGGCTTATGCAAGGACTGCAAGTTTATTTCGGGGGAGTCCCTTTTGACTCTTCATAGACTCCTAGCGATGGATGTCGGCCTCTGGGTAAAGAGGAAGAGGAGGGGTGTTCGGAGACGACCGCAGATTAGATGGGGTGCTCTGACTAAGGAGAAAGCCCAGGAGTTGGAGAGGAGGTTAGTTGATGGTGGAGCTTGGAGAAGTTCTGGGGAAGCGGACGCAATGTGGTCAGAGACGGCGAACTTGGTTAGGGAGGTAGCATGGGATGTGCTCGGGGTAGACAAGGGCTATTCAGGTAGACATCAGGGTGACTGGTGGTGGAACGATGTAGTCCAAGTAAAAGTGGAGGTGAAAGAAGGCGGCGTTTGCTAAGTTGGCAGGGAGCACAAGCGAGGAAGAAAGGAGAGTGAATAGGGAGATGTACAAGGTGGCGAGGAAGGAAGCGAAGCTGACGGTTACGGAAGCTAAAAAGTCGGCGTTTGGTTGCATGTACGAGGAATTATGGGAGAAAGGCGGGGACGGGAAGTTATTCCAGTTAGCTAAAGTAAGGGAGAGGAAGGCGTGAGATCTAGGCCAAGTTCGGTGCATCAAGGACGAGGATGGTAGAGTTCTAATGGGAGAGTGTCAAGTCAAGTAGAGGTGGCAGACGTACTTTCGAGACCTAATTAACGAGGAGGGGGATCGAAACATAGAGCCAGGGGAGCTAGGGCATTCAGAGCATCGTAGAGACCTTGGGTACTACAGGTGCATTAGGGTGGAGGAGGTCATGAGGGCTTTGCGTAGGATGAGTAGGGGCCGAGCGACCGGACTTGACGAGATCCCGGTGGGGTTCTGGAAATGCATGGGTAAGTCAGGAGTGGAGTGGCTCTCCAGGTTGTTCAATGCGATCTTCTGGACAAAAAGAGATGCCGGAGGAGTGGAGGTGGAGTACGGTGGTGCCCTTGTACAAGAACAAAGGGGATATCCAGTGTTGCAACAACTATAGGGGTATCAAATTAATAAGTCACACCATGAATGCCTGGGAGCGGGTGATCGAGGCGAGGGTGAGGGAGATGACACCTATATCGGTGAACTAGTTCGGTTTCATGCCGGGTCGCTCCACTACAGAAGCTATCCACCTTGTCAGGAGATTGGTGGAACAGTTGAGGGAAAGAAAAAGGACCTGCACATGGTGTTTATCGACTTGGAGAAGACGTATGACAAGGTCCAAGGGAGGTGCTATGGAGGTGCCTGGAGGCGAAGAGCGTGCCGGAAGCCTACATCAGAGTAATCAAGGACATGTACGATGGAGCTAAGACTAAGGTTAGGACGGTGGGAGGTGACTCAGACCATTTCCCGGTGGTTATGGGGCTCCATCAAGGATCGACGCTTAGCCCTTTCTTGTTTACCTTGGTGATGGATGCTCTAACTCGACATATTCAAGGGGATGTGCCTTGGTGTATGCTATTTGCTGATGACATAGTATTGATAGACGAGACGAGGGTCGGTGTGAATGAGAGGCTAGAGGTATGGAGACAGACTCTCGAGTCTAAGGGTTTCAAAATAAGCAGATCAAAGACCAAATACCTTGAATGCAAGTTTAGCGCCGAGCCGAGCAAAGTAGGCAGGGACGTGAAGATTAGATCTCAGATCATCGCCAAGAGAGACAGTTTCAGATATCTAGGGTCGGTGATTCAGGGGGACGGAGAGATTGACGGGGATGTCACTCATCGTATAGGAGCGGGGTGGTCGAAGTGGAGGCTTGCATCAGGAGTCCTGTGTGACAAGAAAGTGCCACAGAAACTCAAAGGGAAATTTTATAGAGTTGTGGTTAGACCTGCCATGTTATATGAGGCGGAGTGCTGGCCGGTGAAGAACTCTCATGTTCAATGAATGAAGGTTGCGGAGATGAGGATGCTCAGGTGGATGTGCGGACTCACCAGGTTAGATAAGATTAATAATGAAGTTATTCGAGAGAAGGTGGGGGTGGCTTCGGTGGATGAGAAGATGCGTGAAGCGAGGCTCAGGTGGTTCGGACATATGTGGAGGATTCCTGATGCACCGGTGAGAAGTTGTGAGCGACTGGCGGCGGTCGGCGTGAGGCGAGGCAGAGGGCGGCCTAAGAGGTATTGGGGAGAGGTGATTAGTCATGACATGGCTAGAATGACGATTTCCGAGGACATGACCCTTGATAGAAAAGTCTGGAGGTCTAGTATCAGGATTGTAGGATAGGGGCTCCTAGAAGTTTTCGTTCTCTTCTCCCAGGGCTGGGTGAGGCTTGGCAGGGCGATCCATAGACGATTTGTGCATTGGATTGTGTCTCCTTATGGTAGTTTTTTATGGTAGTTACTTTTGATATTATTGCATGCCATTTTATTTATGGTTCTTATGTTTAGATAACTATTTACGCGATTTTTGCTGGAGTTATTAATTCTCTTTTGTTTTTGTTGTTGTTTTCCCTTTTCTTCGCTGAGCCGAGGGTCGATTGGAAACAGCCTCTCTGCCCTTTCGGGTAGGGGTAAGGCCTGTCTACATATTACCTTCCAAGACCCCACCTTTGTGACTATGCTAGGTAGTTGTTATTGTTGTTGTATATAGTTCCACTCAGCTCATATGTCTAGTATAAGAATTATTGCAGAACTCAAAACACGTGATTTATTTAACCAGTTACATCACATATATAGCCAAAACAAATTATTTTAACTTTTCGGACTTCTAACATGGATTTACAAAGTAGCATTTTTTCCTTTCGTTGAAGGCAGAACTTGGGCCTCATGAGTTGAACCTGGTGCAGTCCAGTCTTATTTCACCTTGATTACCAGTTTTCACACCAACTCTTCCTAGTTTTCTCATTGCAGAGACAAAAGCTCCATTAAATTCGAAAGCATTATTAGCAAAATCATTAACAGTGCGTTGAGACGCTTCATCAGTGAAGAGCACCTGATCTGAGGTGAACAAACCCTTTCCTCCAACCAGATTCTTGTAATACTCATTGTCAAATGTTCGCGGAGTCACAGGATCCATGTTTATAGCAATGGAAGGATCTACTTTTTGAGGGCACGTTTGCATTAGTTGTTTTGCATATTCGGGATCCAAAGAAGGGTCAACGGGGTTGGATGAGGTAAATGAGTAGAGACGGTTTGCAAAACGGTCACAGTGAGAGAAGCCAAGTGTATGAGCACCAGAAAGAGCTATCATGTCAAACTGGCTGAGATTGTGGTTGGCAAACATAGTTGTTAGTTGATTCAGATTGAAGTGAGGTTCTGGCAATTTTCCAGCAACCCGAGAAGCCTTGGAGATGAGACCATCGCGACGTCCCAATTCTACATTGTATGCAGGGCCTCCTGCCTGAATGTTTTTACCAGAGGAAATCAACAAGTCAAGTGACAGTTTAAATTTTAAGGTAAATGAAAAGAGAATGTTTTCTGTGTCTTCTATTACCAGCATTACAACATCTCTGGTGGCGATGGCTAAAATATCTGCACATGATACTACTCCAGGGCACTGAGCCTCTACTGCTTCTTTTGCCTTTATTACAGTGTCAAAGCCATCTCCTGCAAGGGAAATATTATCTGAAGAATCTTTCTCCGCGTCTCCATTTGGTGAAGCTATGAGAACAGAGGCGTCACATCCCTGAGAAAATATGCAAAGAATATAAATCTTGGAAATATTGATCACTTGAAACTCTAGTACTGGACATCCCAAATTTGTTAACATACTGAGATAGTTTTCTCATCATCATATCCTATTACAGAGAATCAAATTGTAGAAGAAGTTTAGGCTGTTACCTCAACAAAACAATCATGGAAAAAGAGACGCAGAGTTGCTGGAATAGTGACAAAAGTCTGGCTGAACTTTGTAGACACAGCCTGCTGAACTATGAATTCCACATTTGGACAAGTAAAACCATAGAAGTTCTCTACTAGTTGCCCTTCAGCTCCACTCACAATAATTATGATTGCCACAATCAACACATACAAGACCCTCCTTCTCTCCATTTTTCACTTTCTTGATCAAAATTTGACCCTTTCTTTCTCTTTACTTTACCCTCTCTACCATCCAATGGCTGGTAGAAGCAGAACAAACTTGTGCATGTATACTAAAAGAAAAGTAATGAGGAAAGTAGATGAAGGCTTTTTCTTGTACCACTATTTGTTATAGGACGTTATACTTTTTCCAAGTCCAAAAGGTTTAACATTTATAGTCATCCTAGTTTCTATTCACTTATACTCAGCGTTTACACCGAACCAATTAACACATGAAACCTGTCCCTTTTATGCATTTTAGTCGCTCACCATGGTCATTTAATCCTCGCTCCGTTTCATATTAACAGTCGTGATTACTAAAAATAGTTATCTCAAATTACTTCCTTTGGTCCACAATAAGTGTTCAATTTACTTTTAGCACGCTTATTAAGAAAATACTAAATTTTATACAAAATTACCTAGTATGACTAAACTACCCTTATTTAGTAAGTTAATGTGATGAGAGAGAATTTTTTTTAGGGATATGTACTGTACATAAGAGTAAAAAAGTAAAAATAATTCTTGATTACCTAACTAAACACTTATTTTGGACCAAAATCAAAAAGTTACTTGGACACTTATTGTGGACCGGAGGGAGTATTTTTCAATTTAGAAGTTCAAGATAAAATTAATTATTGTTTTTTCTGTTTTACCCTTAGTAATAATTATTCTTGAAGATAGAGATAATACATAAATAGAATAAATACTCGATGAAGAGAGATTATATCTTAAGTCATAAATAAGGGTAGAGTAGTCCAATCCCTTTCTTAATTAGTGTTTTTAGGATGCGTGTAAAAGAGAAACACGACACATAATATGAGCAGAGGAAGTATATATTGTATTGCCTCAATCTTTCTCTTAACCGTAGTAAGCTAATGTGGTTTGGTATAAACGCGAGTAAAATTTTTTATGAGTGTGAGGGTAGAGCTCTGTTTAAAAAAAGCAGCTCACCCTATTAAGTAGCTCCACGTGATTATTTCCGTCTTCATACTTCATATGTATTTCCTTAATTAGCCTCTTTAAGTATAAGAGGTTAATTCCAGTTCTTTTCACTGCACTACATTTGTGTTATGAAAAATGTAAATAATTTGCAGATGATCAAACCAGTCAGATCTGACGGCTGAGGGAAAAGGAAATTTCAACTATCAAAGCAAATTATAGTTCTTACTGGAATTTGAGGATTTGATTATTTGTAGTTGAATATTCCTGCTAATGATCTACGTGTTTGCGCGTGAAGATTGAGTGTTAAATATGTTTCTTATTGGCAAATTAAAATTCAACCCTGTTGTTTGGTGACATCGAACATGGAGGTAGTTTCTTTTTTGTTGCCCAATTTGATCTACTCCCACCTATCAAGTTATTGTGACTTTAAGAAAATGACACTTTAACTAATCGGATTACAATAATCTAAACGATCCTTATTTGGAAAAGGCTATAATCTGAAATAAACTAATACAGAAGATGTATCCAGATTGTTACTTTCTTCTACTTAGATGATCAAATGTAAAGCATATGCAATTGAAGAATGGCATCTTCAACAGAACATCATACACGATTATGAATAGAGCTAGAGTTTTAGTTATGGGTTCGGCATAACCAGCTAGCAGCATTAGCTAAAATCTTGTGTATACTATAAATAATTTATCTATAAAAATCTAAGTTATGTTTTTACGAATTCAAAACTCATAAACTTCAAAATCTTGAATTTGCCTCTAGTGCAGAGTCATAAAATTTATCGAACCTCAAGCCACCGGGCACCGGCGGAGCCACATGCACCCAAGGGGTGTCAACCAACACCTCTTTGTCAGAAAATTACACTGTTTAGCTCGGTAACTTTTCAAAAAATATCTACATGTATTATATAATGACACCCTTTGACTTTTTGATGAGTTTTGTTTAGCTCGAAGTTATCACATACTTTGCAAGCATAAAACAATGAAAATAGATTGAGGGCCAATCATAGCAGATCGTAATAATCGAGAGACCAAATGAAAAATACAAGAGACAAGTGTTATTCATTAGAAAGAAATGTGTAGAGATCTTTTATTGATGATATTGGTTTAGTCTGTCTCTCCATAAAGAGGCTCAGAGCCTTATAATGATGTTCTTTTTTCCCGTAATATGGGGGTATTGTTGTGTATTCTCCCTTTCTTGTGAGTAGTGGTGAAGAAGAAGAAGCAGCCCCCTTTCTAGGGTTCCTTCTCTTGGTATTTATACACATAAGATGTATGGGTTGGCACTAACGGCCATAATTATGCTGAGGTTCCGTCCTTATGATGGCGGATAGGTTGTAGCCTTAATGATCAAGTTGGCTGATAATTGGGTATCATAGTTAATAAGTTGCCATACCATTTATTAACTTCGAATTAGCTTAGGACATAGTTAATCTCGTTAATTATCTTGAGGTCATATTTTGACCCATACAGTTAGTCCCTCTGCTTATTGAGGTCGTGTCTTGACCGAGCTCGATGAGCGGACTTCTCTGGAAGCAATTACGGTCGAGGTTAATAATGGCCTTAGCCGTTTTTATGTGGGAGATTATGCCGTTGAAGTGGATGGCCTTAGTCATTTTGTGTTGATAACCTTGACCATGTGAGTAACTTCGATTGTAGTCGAGTTGCTTGCATATATTTTGAGGATGGCCGTAGCCACCTATTCATTTGGAATGGTCGTAACCTTAATACCGTGGACGGCCTTAGCCGTTTACATACTGGAGATGGCCATAGCCTTAACACTATAGACGGCCTTAGCCGTTTACATACTGGAGATGGCCTTAGCCGTTTACATACTCGAGATGGCCGTAGGCCTTAACATACTGGAGATGGCCATAGCCTTAACACTGTAGACGGCCTTAGCCGTTTACATACTAGAGATGGCCTTAGCCGTTTACATACTGGAGATGGTCGTAGGCCTTAACATTGTGGACGGCCTTAGCCATTTACTTCTCTGGAAGCAATTTCGGTCGAGCTCAGTAATGGCCTTAGCTGTTTATATACTGGAGACGGCCATAGGCCTCAATACTATGGACGACCTTAGCTGTTTACATACTGGAGATGTCCATAGCCTTAATATTGTGGATAGCCTTAGCCGTTTACATACTGGAGATGGCCATAGCCTTAACATTGTAGACGGCCTTAGCCATTTACATACTGGAGATGGCCTTAGCCTTTTACATACTGGGATGGCCATAGCCCTACAATGGTGAATGGCTTAGCTGTGAAGGTTGCATGTTGTCAAAGATCTTGAATGTTCGCTCTTGGGAGAGGGTCGTAGCCGTGTATATGTTTGGAATGGCCGTAACTGCCTGTTCATATGAAAGGATAGTCGTAACTGTCTATGCAGTGGGGGTGGCCGTAGCCTTTTGTTCGTTGGAGATAGCCGTGATTATTTTGTCGACGACCATTATTTTTGTATGGTGTCGATGTTATTTAATCGTCGCGGCCAGGGGGAGTATAAACTTACTTACCATGTGTTTTGGAAACGTCCAAACTTTTGGAAGTACGCAGGACGTTACCCGGAACGTTCTCGAATCATTATAACCATTTCGAAGGCGAAGCGCCGGTTGGTGACTGAAAAGCCGCTTCATGGAGTTCTGTTACATTAGGATCCCTACTGAGCAGAACTTGTTGCTTCAAGAGGAGAATCTGGTGCCTTCATTCGAGGTTCTGTGCTCGGAGGCGAAGAGCACGTCGTTGAAGGGCATCTCAGACGTCAGGCTGATGGGAGAGGCAGCCGCGTAGGGCCTGACGGTACGTGTGGAAACTTAGTTTCTCTTTGTTTCACTTGGTTGATTTTTGCTCTGATTATTGCTTCGTTCTTGTAGCTATTTTTGTTGGAGGTAGAGAGAATCCAACGAGCTAACGTCCGTTCGGGGATTGCATGCGGGCACGGGAGAAGTTCCATCGCTACCGCGACTGGTGCCGTGGGATGCGTGAGCGCATGAGGAACGACCCCCGAAACTGGGGTCTTCGTCGAAGAGCTAGTGAGGCGAGAACATCAAATGCAGCAAACCCTTGGCAGTGTTATTACTCTAGAGGAGCAGCTTCATCGTAAAAATGAGGAGATGGAAGCCGGGAGAAGGGCTGCTGCTGAGAGGGGACACCAAGATCGGGTCAGGGCGGCAGAGGCCTTTGAAACTTTGACCAGGCAGGTGGTTATTTTGGAAATGAGGTCGCTGCCTTGAGGCTGTAGGCGAGGGACATCGTGTCGAGGGTCGGAAAGTTGGAGACGGCGGACCGCGTTCATGAACGGGGATGGGAGCTAGAGAGGGCTGTTGCGGCCTTTCGAGAGGGAGCACTGGAAGAACACATTGGCGTCTATGAACGGGATGCCCAGACTGCAGCAGATCGGATTACGGCCTTAGAGGTCGAGAACCAGCGCTTGAGGTATCAGGCTACCTCTTTCGGCCCGGCTCGTGATCTTTGGACGTTTGCCGAGGCTCAATTTGACGTGTCGAGGAGACTGTGGGAGGCCGGCATTGTACTTGAAGCCTCTTATAAAGGAGCGCGTCAAAAGGCTCGTGAGGCCCGTGTCGATTGCAGCTTTGATCCAGCTACGTAGGGGTTGATGCTGGTGCTGAGGGATTGGTGATGTTGGTGGTGGCGCAGGTGGAACCGAGAAAAAAGGATTTGTTATACTTTTCTTGTTTTCATTGACGTTTGGCTAACTTTTTTTTTTGTTTTCTTTTCTTTCTTTCTCAGTTACCAGCCTTGGCCGAGTGTAAGCGGGGATGACCCGTTGTAATTAAAGATGTAAATATATGCGATTTTCTTTTCCTCCGTTCTGCCTGGTGTTTATTTTGTACCTTTACCCATGTCTTTGACCATAATGGTGACGATGGCCTTGACCACGATAATGTTGGCGGCCTTGGCTAGGTAGGTGCCTTCGAGTGTCGTCGAGTCGTTTGCTTGCCTTAGTCATAGACTATGTCGTCTATTTAGCGGTGACGGCCTTGGCCATGATTAAGCGTATTTTGTTTATCGCTTCTCTTTTACTTGGTGTAAACAGTTGTGGCCATTATTTGGCGATAGTGGCACTTAGCCTCAGTCCTAGTTCGGGCGTGGTCGAACTATTGGCCGTGATGGTACGGAACGCGTCCTTGTGCTTTGACCGGGGCCGAACTTTATGTGGGCCGAACTTTATGTGGCCCGAATTTTAGTTCGAGTTGGGTGTACTTACTTGAATGGCGAGGGAGCTTAATTTGTTTCTCCGTCCGTGGCTCTTCAGGCTTGAGGACGAAGACGTTCGGCCTTGTTGTTTGAGCAAGATTGGGGTTGTAATGGTGAAGGCACATGGCCTGAGTCGTTGTTCCACCATAGTTGAGTCTTGCGATTTTTACTGGCAAAGGCGCATGGCCTAAGTCCTGGTCCACCTTGTAGTTGGACTTTTTGGTGAACGCATGCAGCCTGATTCGATGTTCAACCGTAGTTGAATCTTGTAACTCTTTTTTTTATAGCGAAGGCGCATAGCCTGAGTCCCGATTCGACCGTAGTTGAACCTCAATAATTTTTGTGGTGAAGGCGCATAGCATGAGTCCCAATTCAACTTGTAGTTGAACTTTTTGGTGAAGGTACGTAGCCTGAGTCGGTATTCAACCGTAGTTGAATCTTGTAATGTTTTGTTGGCGAAAGCGCATAGACTGAGTCCCAGTTCAACTTGTAGTTGAACTTTTTGGTGAAGGCACGTAGCCTGAGTCTCTATTCAACCGTAGTTGAATCTTGTAACTTTTTTTATTGGCGAAGGCGCATAGCCTGAGTCGCTATTCAATCGTAGTTGAATCTTGTAATTTTTTGTCGGCGAAGGCGCATAGCCTGAGTCTTAGTTCAACTTGTAGTTGAACTCTTTGGTGAAGGCACGTAGCCTGAGTCGTTATTCAACCGTAGTTGAATCTTGTAATATTTTGTTAGCGAAAGAGCATAGCCTGAGTCCAAATTAAACTTGTAGTTGAACTTTTTGGTGAAGGCACATAGCCTGAGTCACTATTCAACCGTAGTTGAATCTTGTAATTTTTTTTGACGAAGGCGCATAGCCTGAGTCCTAGTTCAACTTGTAGTTGAACTTTTTTGAATTTTTGAAGGCGAGGGCGCATAGCCCGAGTCTGAGTTTTGATTCGTCCGTAGTCAAATTTTGTTGGCGAAGGCGCATAGACTGAGTCCCAGTTCAATTGTTATTGAACTTTATTGAATTTTTTAAGGCGAGGGCGCATAGCTCGAGTCTAAGTTTTGATTCGGCTGTAGTCGAATTTTGTTGGCGAAGGCGCATAGCCTGAGTCCCAGTTCAACTGCTGTTGAACTTTGTTGAATTTTTTAAGGCGAGGGCGCAAATCCCGAGTCTGAGTTTTGATTCGGCCGTAGTCAAACTTTGTTGGCGAAGGCGCATAGCCTGAGTCTTGGTTCAACTTGTAGTTGAACTTTTTGGTGAAGGCACGTAGCCTGAGTCGATATTCAACCGTAGTTGAATCTTGACGAAGGCGCATAGCCTGAGTCCTAGTTCAACTTGTAGTTGAACTTTTTTGAATTTTGAAGGTGAGGGCGCATAGCCCGAGTCTGAGTTTTGATTCGGTCGTAGTCGAATTTTATTGGCGAAGGCGCATAGCCTGAGTCCCAGTTCAACTGTTGTTGAACTTTGTTGAATTTTTTAAGGCGAGGGCGCATAGCCCGAGTCTGAGTTTTGATTCGGCCGTAGTCGAATTTTGTTGGCGAAGGCGCATAGCCTGAGTCCCAGTTCAACTGTTGTTGAACTTTGTTGAATTTTTTAAGGCGAGGGCGCGTAGCCCGAGTCTGAGTTTTGATTCGGTCGTAGTCGAATTTTGTTGGCAAAGGCGCATAGCCTGAGTCTTAGTTCAACTTGTAGTTGAACTTTTTGGTGAAGGCACGTAGCCTGAGTCGCTATTCGACCGTAGTTGAATCTTGTAATTTTTTGTCGGCGAAGGCGCATAGCCTGAATCTTAGTTCAACTTATAGTTGGACTTTTTGGTGAAGGCACGTAGCCTAAGTCGCTATTCAACCATAGTTGAATCTTGTAATTTTTTGTTGACGAAGGCGCATAGCCTGAGTACTAGTTCAACTTGTAGTTGAACTTTTTTGAATTTTTGAAGGCGAGGGCGCATAGCCCGAGTCTGAGTTTTGATTCGGCCGTAGTCGAATTTTGTTGGCGAAGGCTCATGGACCGAGTTTGAGTTTTGATTCGGCCGTAATCGAATTTTGTTGGCGAAGGCGCATAGCTTGAGTCCCAGTTCAACTGTTGTTGAACTTTGTTGAATTTTTTAAGGCGAGGGCGCATAGCTCGAGTCTGAGTTTTGATTCGGCCGTAGTCGAATTTTGTTGGTGAAGGCGCATAGCCTGAGTCCCATTTCAACTTGTAGTTGAACTTTTTGGTGAAGGCACATAGCTCGAGTCGCTATTCAACCGTAGTTGAATCTTGTAATTTTTTGTTGGCGAAGGCGCATAGCCTGAGTCCCAGTTCAACCGTAGTTGAATCTTGTAATTTTTTGTTGGCGAAGGCGCATAGCCTGAGTTACTATTCAACCGTAGTTGAATTTTGTAATTTTTTGTTGGCGAAGGCGCATAGCCTGAGTCCCAGTTCAACTTATAGTTGAATTTTTTTTTTATGAAGGCACGTAGCCTGAATCTGCTTTTGTCGGTGTTTGAGTGTTGAAGCTCGGTTTTGATTCGAGATCTTAGGCAACTCCCACGCTATCCTCCCAATCGGGGCATGTAGGCTGGCTTGAGGTGACTCTCAGTTCGATATATCTCAGGGATGCGGGGTGCCTTACAGAGATCCGGGGGGGGGGGGGGAGGGGCTCCTTCTTCTTCTTGCTTGTACTATCCGGGAGAAGAGTGACAGAGGAGTTGGATCTCGATTCGAGATCTTCAAGTTCCCTTTGTCTGATACATCGCTTCAGCTTGTTTGAGTTGGGTTGTTCTTTGGCATTTCTTTCCTTTTGGTCCAGGGAAGAACTTCGTGATTCTACTATAAAATTCCCACAGACGGCACCAAATTGTTTAGCTCGAAGTTATCACATACCTTGCAAGCATAAAACAATGAAAATAGATTGAGAGCCAATCATAGCAGATCGTAATAATCGAGAGACCAAATGAAAAATACAAGAGACAAGTGTTATTCATTAGGAAGAAATGTGCAGAGATCTTTTATTGATGATATTGGTTTGGTCTGTCTCTACATAGAGAGGCTCAGAGCCTTACAACGATGTTCTTTTTTCCGTAATATGGGGGTATTGTTGTGTGTTCTCCCTTTCTTGGGAGTAGTGCTGAAGAAGAAGAAACAGCCCCCTTTCTAGGGTTCCTTCTCTTGGTATTTATACACATAAGATGTATGAGCTAGCACTAACGGCCATAATTATGCTGAGGTTCCGTCCTTATGATGGCGGATAGGCCGTAACCTTAATGATCGAGTTGGCTGATAATTGGGTATCGTAGTTAATAAGTGGTCATACCATTTATTAACTTCGAATTAGCTTAGGACTTAGTTAATCTCGTTAATTATCTTGATATCATATTTTGATCCATACAAGTCTTTATATTTTGGCCCACTTAATGAAAATTCTCGCCCTAGCACGGCCTCTAGCCATTGATTGTATAAGTTAAATTCAACTCTAGGTGAAGAAACTTGATAGTGATAACACCACGAGCCGAAATATGACGTGCATCTGCAGCCGGTAAGTAACTTTCATCAGGTCAAAACTTTGGACACTGTTTTTAAGCAAGGTTTTCTAAATAAGAAATTGTTTTACGCCTTATGAAGTGTAACAGGGACTTGGAAGACAAATGTGGAAACTATTAATTCATCCTCCCGTTGCAATAGCGGCTACAATAATATTAAATTAAAAGATGGGGGAAACAGGGGAAGTTTGTATCTATTGACCAAAATATTGAGAAACCGAAATGCACTTGATTCTAGCGATTATTTTTTGAGTCTCGTGAATTTTGATACCACACTTCATTTGTCATTAAGGGTGACAAACTGGCTAGACGAATTTTATATAAGACGGGTTGAAAACGGATAATTAAAAAAGGGTAAAGGTCCAAATATCTTTTTATACTATGCAAGAAGAGTCAAATATACTCCTCGTTAAAAGTTTGGCTCATATCCAACCTTATCGTTATACTATTGGCCCGGATAACCCCTAGACTTTACGATAAGATCTATATATAACCCTTGTTTCCTAACAAATCTTTTTTTTTGTAAAAACTAAAAATTATTTGTTGAAAATAATTTTTTCAGTTCTTAAAAAACGACAAATAATATGTTTAAAATGATTTTTTTCCATTTTTACAACAAAAAGAAAATAGTTTTACAAATTTGTTTTTCCAGTTTTTTCGATTTAAAAAAAAACTTTAAAAAACTGAAAAATGAAGAAAAAGAAAATTCAAAAGCGAAAATAATTTGTTGAAAATATTTTATTCAGTTTTTAAAAAACAAAAATATTTTGTTATAAACTGAAAATGTTCTAATTACTATATTTTTACATTTTTTACAAATATGTTTTTACAAAAAGAAAATATTTTGTTAAAAAAAATGATTTTTGTAATTTTTTTAAAGTTTTACAAAAGAAATTAGAACATTTTCCAAAAGAAAAAGACATTTCTTTTTGTGAAACTTTAAACAAATTGCAAAAATTATTTTTTTAATAAAATATTTTTTTTTGTAAAAACTGAAAAAAAAAATATAAAACAGAGGAATTAGAATATTTTCGAGTTTTGAACAAAATATTTTTTTTTAACTGAATAAAATATTTTACAACAAATTATTTTCGCTTTTAAAAAATATTTTTTTTCTTCATTTTTCCAGTTTTCTTTTAAAATTTTTGTTTTAAAACTAGAAAAATAAATTTGTAAAAACTATTTTTTTTGTTGTAAAAACAGAAAAAAAAATTAACAAAATTTTTTCGTTTTTAAGAACTGAAGAAATTATTTTCAACAAAATATTTCAGTTTATACAAATATATTTTCACAAAAAATAAATATTTTGTTAAAAGAATGAGAGTTATATATAGACTTTATCCTAAAGTCCAGGGGGTTATTTGGCTTCGTTTAAAGTTGAGGGAGGTATCCTGGCGAATAATGTAACGGCAAAATTAGATATGGGCCAAACTTTTAACGAGGGGTATATTTGGCCATTTTCGCAAAGTATAGGCGGTATTTGGACCTCTTCCGTTAAAAAAAAAAAGATAAATTATTCAATACGATTCATGTATATGTAATACGGATAGAAAATGAGTTAACCAGGGATACTATGAGTAATCATATTATCCATAGCTTCATGTTCTCCCAAACTTGAGGAACCTCTAATTTAATATTTTACAAATATAAAAGTTAAACCTATTAGTTATTCATTGGTTATCCATTTTCTAAATGGATTATATGGTTCTTATTCATATTTGATCCGTTTTTAGAAAGTTCATTCATTTTTCACTAGGTAATTTGAGTGGTTAATTATTTTCTTTTAATTATTTTACCACCACTGTCAACAATACTTATTCACATATCTAAAAGACTAAAACGTCTTTATATTTTCAGTATACTATGTATTACTCAAATCCCTTTTTAACATCCATAAAAAAGGGACCATATCTGTGAAATTAAACTTGGATTTGTTTAGTTGTTACTACATGTTACTTGTTAGGGTGAATATTTGACTATCTCAAATTATAGTTGCGCAGGTGCATCTCCTTTCATTTCCCCTTCAACCATATTCCTCTAATATCCAAATTTCTTGACTTTGGCAGCCTTCTGGTAGATGCTTTTCTTAATTCCTTATTATTTTTTTGTACTCGAATTAAATTTTTAAAACGCTCTAGGTCAAGGTTGCCAATATAATTAGTGCATAACTTGAAAGCTCGATCAGAGTTCGCTCTATTAATCATTCATATGTACAATTCACGAAACCCTTACCTTCTCGTGTATCTTCTTTATCTTCAGATTGGATTGCCTGCTTCTTTCAAATTGTATTCGAAAGGCTTGCTTTCTTATAAATTTTTTTTTTATTAAGAGTCCTTTAAAGCTAAGCTCCTTCAGATAGTAAGATTCGCTTAACTTCATACATCTAAGCGCTCGTGACTATCATCGGATAGTCACTACACTTTCCTTTTAGATTGAAAAAGGAAAACAAAAAGATTGAGCATAAAAAAATATAAAGAATGAGCTATCGTACAAACAGTAAAAATTCAATAATAAGAGTTTGATCTTCTTCTGAACTTCTCGCTTATGAAAGTTCCAGTGTTTTTTAATGTCTAGAATGTCCCCTAAGAGCATAACCAAACTTAAGTAATGACTAGTTAAAAAAAAGGATACAATAAAAAGAAATATACTCACTCATTCAATCTTGATCCCCTAAAATTACGCACTCTCTTTATATAATTTGCCATTACTAGAAAATGGAGTAAATGAAAATTCTCTTTTCATTTCATATAATTAATTTTCAAATTAATTTAACTGTTTTACTATATTAATACGAGTTTAACTTCTATGAACTTGCAAGTAACATATATTTACAATAATATACCCAGTGTATTTATACAAGTGGAGTCTGGGGAGGGTAGAGTGTACGCAGACCTTACTCATATCTTTAAAAGACAAAGAGGCTATTGCAGAAGACCCTCGGCTCGGGAAGGGGAGAGGAGAAGGGCAAGAACAAGCGAACCGATCTGACAACCAAAGTAAAAAATACAAACCTTGCAAAAAGTAATACAATCTTGAAAATCAAAACATAAGACAACAAGAAGTAGTAACAGGAGACTAGGGGTACAAATACAAAAAGTAAATACGGAAGGCACCAAGTGGCGTATCAAAGCTAGTGCTGCAAAAAAGGACAATACTCGACCACATAATCCTTTATCTTAATTCTCAACCTCCACACATTCCTATCTTGGTCATGTCCTCAGTGAGCTGGAGCAATACCATATCTTGTCTAATAACCTCTTCCCAATACTTCTTTGATTTGCCTCTACCTCTCCGTCGACCATTCCATACTAGCCTCTCACGCCTCCTTATCGGAGTATGAGTGCCCCTCTTCTTCACATGCCCGAACCATCAAGTCTTGCCTCCCGCATCTTGTCCTCCATATGGGTCACACCCACCTTGTCCCTAATAACTTCATTTCTAATTTATCTAACCCGGTAGGCCCGCACATCCACCTTAATATCTTCATCTTCGACACCTTTATCTTCTAGACATGGCATGTCTTGGCCGGCTAATACTCTGCCCCATATAGCATAATCAGTCTAACCACCGTTCAATCGGAAGCGAGCCTCCATTTCATCTACCCCGTCCCAATACGGTGTGTGACATCCTCATCAATCTCCTCATTTCCTTATATAAATAGACCCAAAATGCCTTGTGACTCAAGCCTCACGTCTTCGTCCTCATCCTGGTCTGTTTTAGTCCTGCTCAACGAGAAATCTTTAGACTCTAACGTCTGTCTCCAAACCTCTAACCTCTCGTTAACACCACAACGCGTCTAGTCAACGGGTAGCATATATTTACACAACTAGTTTAATTTAAAGGTAAGTATCGGTAAATCAATGATAAGCATTAATTGATGAATTGATAAAAATAATAAACAACCGGTTATAACAAGTTAAAATACGAGTAAAAAAATTCTTTACACTATTAGTATTTATAACTTAAATCATGTTAGTAACAAAGTAATAATATTAATAATAAAGGAATAACGCTTAAAAAAATTTCACCTGAAAAATAAAATAAATTGTCCAGATAAGCTTAAATATTTTATTTAGAATAAAATGTGTCAAATATTTTGGGACTTCCAAGAAAAATTATACTAGTAGTATACTAGTAAGGTGCAAGTTGGGCAGCAAAAAGGTATAGGTGCGGAGCCAGGGAATGAAATTCAAAAATCATGGCCATGGAAGTAGAAACCCAAACTCAATCTCAATTAGGGTTTCCGTTCTGGAGCCCAATTCATCGACGGTTTCGTCCTGATGATCCCTTCTTCACCGCCGGTAACATTCAAAGAGAGCTTTTCGCTAAGCAGGTTCCTTCTTCTGTCCTCTCCCCTGTACATAATTTGATCTTGCGATCTCTCTAGTTTTACTATCTTTTTGTTCATTTTTTAGCTTGCATTGGATTTGACCGAAGAAGAGAAGCAGCTGGTTCAAAATATCACCGATGAGGAAAGCAGGTATCACTATTCAAGCTGCTCCCTTATTTATCAGATTTATTTGCTTTATTTAAACTGTTACCATTTTAAGATATTTAGATTCTGATAGTGAACCATCAAAGGCAGTGTCGTCCAACTATAATGTTGAATAAGATTTTAACAGAATTCAGGATCATGTTCATAAGCAAAATGAGTCCTTTTTTATTGAGATTGAAGGAAATACACTGTTATATTTTCTCGTTGAGTGAAAAAAAAATTTATGCTTCAAATGTGTTTTCTATAGTCTCAAGTACAAAAGAGAAGTAGGAGTATTTCGGACATACGTTAGGATGTGTTGCAAAATTCTTATTAGAACACGTTTGTCAATATTTTGTTGTTGTAATGTTGAGTTTGATATCGGATCCTTGCTGGTTGATTTAGAATAGGTGAGATGTTGATTTCTATTGTTTAAATATACCTTTTAATGCAGAAACCTGTGAAGGTGTCATAATAATCAGGAATTTAGCCTGAGTATGCTTTGTTGAATATTGTTAGCTTTTTTATTTTCTTATTTAACATTGTAACATATGCAGCAGAAGGGAATAGAATGTGTAGGGAAAGGTTGAGCGGTGTGCCTGGACAAGAAAATTTAGGCGCACAAGCAGAAGAGAGGTGGTGAACATATTCGAATGGGGAGAAAAAATCACCAAAACAGTATGTTACTTAGTAGCAAGTTATTGTGAATTCTCAAATGGAGATGAGCATAGGGAAGAAACAGTTATCTCTGTTTGTCAGTTCTTTGGTTACCCCAAATTGAGGATGTAGAAGTAAGAGATGGATTTTGTATCTTTGTGTCTAGGTACTTAGAGGAGCTGAAATAACTAACAAGAAACTAGGTGAGGCGGCTAACTTCACCTACTCTACTCAGGATATTGATTTACAGGAAGCTTACTGTAGGTTGAGTGATGACGTAGTTAATGCTCACTGTCACTATATCACTTTCTCATATCTTCTTGGCCCTGCTCAATGTTACAGTGCCCACTTATACCTACATCTACTGCTGCTATTTTTTTTCCTTTTCAAGATCCTAATTATCTGTGCTTTAACTTGAAAATTATTTTTTAAGAAAGTAAAGGCTAGCTTTGTAATTATTTATCATCCTTGAGGTGATTTTGGTCTTATTCTAGTATGATATTTTAAAATTGGGAAATTGGTTAATACATCACTAACGTCGGATCGAAATTGGTTAAACGCTTGACAGCAATGTCTTCTGTCCAATCGTTGGTTGTGGTGCAAGGATGAGGTCCCTGGATGACTTTGAAGACCACTATGCTACGAGACATACTGCATCCTGCTCTGTCTGCTCTCGAGTTTACCCAACATCACGCCTGCTCAGCATACATGTATCAGAGGCACATGATTCTTTTTTTCAGGCAAAAGTAGCTCGTGGATTTCCGATGGTAATGTTTTCTCTCAATTAGCTGATTCCCTAGGATGTCTCGTAGATTGCATATCCTTTATGTAGTGCCTGTACAGGAAAAAGGCTGAACAGGTCCATGCAGGCAGAAATGCAAAGAGGTTACATGCATATTTTCAGTTAATGGGCTTTTTACATAATACATCCTAAATCATTTTGCGCTTCCGGTCCCATGGCTCTCTCAAAGAGATGGAAGTTTTTCATGTTTGTATGTCTTCCCAAATATAAGTTGTGTGAAACCGTTTTGTGGAAAAACGGCTATATATGAAGTCTGGATGAACTTTTATGTGTGGAGACATCTCAAAGATAGTTAAGAGTAACACTATATCTGTTTTGATCTTGTTTAATATGTCTATATGTAGCTATTTATTGAGAATTTGTTGTTCTGTAGTATGAATGCCTGGTGGAAGGATGTGATGTCAAGTTGAAGAGCTACAAAAGCAGGCAGCAACATCTGGTTGACAAGCATAAATTTCCAGCAACTTATGAGTTCTTCAGAAAAGCTCGTCCATCAAAGAAACAGAGGCAGAAAATCCACCATAAACAAGCATCGTGCAAGACTCAGGAAACATCAAGTGCAATGCAAGTTGAGGACGAAACTATGGACAATCTCGTTTCAGCAGTATCAAAATTAACTACTTCAGACTCTCCTTCAGCAATTAGCTTTGGCCGTAGTAGGGCTCGAGGATTGTCATTTGTGCCTCGTGCTGTAAATCGGCAGATAGGACCAGTCACCTCAACAGGTGGAGCGCAAAAGTAGCAGCCTGCCAATGGAACATACAATCACTGGAAGTTATCAGACCCGTATTACAAAAGAGAATTTGAAGCTGATCTTTTGAGCATCTGCCTGCCACTGAAATTGGTTACAATGAAATTTCATGCAGGTTCTGACATGTTAACCAATGCTCATTACTTCTTGCTCCAAGTGTATCGTATTTTTATTTATCCAAAGCTTGTATAAACCTCTTGTCAGAAAGATGGAAGGGATAGCTCTCACATATGCGTATGCAGAAAGTAGTACGCTTTGGAGGGCAGAATTAGCTCGATCCAAACTTGTGGAAAATTTAGTTGGCTGGTTTATTGCTTTAAAAAGTAATGCAAGGCCCAGAGTAGTGCCCTTTGCCCCTTTGTTAATGGAACAAATGAATCTGAGTCAGCCCAGCTAATTTTATTTAAATTCGTTCGTTGGATGCTTCACAGCCCTCCCAATGACTAGCTTTCTTTTACAATGGCAACACAAAAAGGTAGATATGGCATGGGATAGCTACTATTTAAGGTAATATTTATTTTTTATCCAGCAATTTTAATGTTGAGCAAAAATAGCCGCTATTTTATTGAAATTACTATGTATAAATTAAATACAAAATATGCAAAAGACATATTGTATAAAATTTGTATGTAAGTTTTACGTTATTGTAGTTGTATTTTACTGGGTGGAAATAATATGTGAAAGTTGTAGAAAATTATAGATAAGTTGTATTCCTCTATAACGGGAGATGTTGGTGGTATATCAAGTAACTTTAGTGTTCCCGATGATCATGCATGAAAATAAAGATAAATTCTGTTATGAACAGTTTGTAGATAATTTGTAAAAACATTGAAATTCTGTATTTTCATATTAATTTTTTAAATGATATGTAGTTTTGTTGTTAAATGTAGAAAACAAGTCATTGTGAGTCTTATTTGACTCATTTCTCGCATTCAACCTATTCTACAAATTCACGCCTCTTACAATACAATCATACTTTCTTGAATTTAAAGGTATAGCAATATATATATAACTTAAAAAACATCTTCTCATCTGCACAATTTAGCTCCAAAACAGATGAAGTGGAATAACAAGCTCCCATCTAAACTTTTAACACAAAAACACAAAGCTCAAAAATAAATAAACAACAGTCTACAATTTTTCTACAATTTCTGCAGTATAATGTGTCATGTATTCTTCTTCTTCGAGTTTCAGTCTGAAATTCAGCCAAAATAAAGTCTAATCTTCACCAAAACCCCTAAAAATGAGATACAAACTCCAAACTATATTCCCAATTATTTATAACAACACCCAATCCAAACAGATAATGAATTTTGAAAACCCAAATTTAGATTCAAAGCTTCAAAGCTTTTTAATGGCTGCCAATTGTGGAATTGCTGCTCTCTTTTCCTTTCCTCTTATATTACTAAAATTTAGGATTGCGAGATAGAGAGAAACGTAGAGAGAATTCTCAATTCTTTGCAAAAACATCCAATCCAAACAAATAATGTCTTTTGAAAATCCAAAGTCGAATTCAAAGCTTTAAAATTTTTTAATGGTTGTCAATGGTAGAGGGGTTACATATTTTCGCTGGTTTTAAAAGAGGAAATCGCGGGTATTTGAAGAGGAAATCGTGGGGATTTGGAGAGAGAAACTCGGGGGAGTGGAAATATATTGTTGAGTAAAATTAGGAGACTAATCAATACCGTTAAAATCCTAAAATAGTACATAAATGATAATTAAGTATATAAAATGTAATTATATTAAAAGTTAAGCATGCACGATAATACAGTTTACTATATGGTATATGAATGTAAAAATTTCATTTATAAATAGACATAGCCGGTAGTTTTCCTTTTTTTATTTCTTTCTAGTTATGTGATGTGGGATAAGACCGAGTATATTGTTGTTGTTTCTAATTCTATTTGTTCTTCTGCCTTTTTTTCTACTCGAGTAGACATTCAGCATTTTCCCTTCTTCGTAATTTCAACAAAAGGAAAATCCCTCAATTAGTACTATTCAATGAAATACTTTTTTACGAATTACTTCATTTCAATTTATATGAAACGTAACAAACTATAAAGCAAACAGTAAACCTTCGTCTCGTGAAATTAACTCGTTTGAAAAGGTTAACCCATGCATTAACCAAATAGCTACCCACCCTACCACTTAAAGTAAAAATAACTGGTTTTATGTAATAGATGTATATAATTGTGTATAATATATGTATATGGCTTGAAAAAGGAATCCTTTTACAACGCTAACACAAAAAAGTACTCCAATCCTTTTAGGAATCAAATTCTATTTCTACAGGGAAGCAAAGTTATACATAGATACAATTACTGTATCAACGCTTAACCCTATTTCTTTCTCTGGAATAGCATTATATATTCTTTCACCGGATCACAGCTACCTGTCTTCTCCAACGAAGTGAGTGCATTTGAGGTACTTCTATAATTGCTAGCTTTCTATTTGGTCTTTTTTCTTCGTTTTTTCGTATATCCTCCTTAGAGAAATATTTCTTCAACCTGTGAACTAGCAAAGCATTTTGGTGGTAATGGGAATTCACATACAAAAGGATGAAATACTTATGGAAATCCTCAGCAGGCTACCAGTGAAGTCACTTGTTCGTTTCAAGTGTGTTTCAGAATCTTGGAATACATTGATCTCTGAACCTTATTTTAAGAAGAAACATCTCAATCATGCCAAGTACCAACAGAATTCCCAAAAATTGCTTTTTTCCCAATGGTCCCCTAAGGATAAATCTTTTGATTTCTATTGTTATTCTTTATCCATGGTTCAACTTGTTAAGGATATCAGGAAATTTGATTGGCCTTCAAGTTGCAATCCAGCAGATGGTATAAAAGTCTATTGTTGTTGCGATGGCCTGTTTCTCATCGGGATTTGGAATAAGCGTGATTTTGCACAACCTTCAATATTATTGGTATGGAATCCCTCCACGGGAGAATCAACAGTACTTCCCCAATCGGAAAACTCTAGTACTGATGACTATGACGAGAAAACTATTTACGGATTGGGATATGATTCTACTAGTGATGACTATAAAGTTCTTAGGATTGACACATATCGGTATGACAAGCAAATTCTGGCATTGAAAAGTGGTTCCTGGAGAAAAATTGATAAAACTTTAGGTAGGACAAATATCTCTTTGTTGTCTACTATGGAATGTTTGACATATGTACATGGAGCTCTTCATTGGCTTAGCTGGTTATTAAAGTTCTTTGTGGTTTCATTTGATATTTCAAACGAGATGTTCGAAGAGATACAATTGCCCGAGGTGATATGTATGCTCCCTTTAAACAAATTCATTGTTGATATTGATGTGGGCCTATCAGTATTAGGAGGAATGCTTTGTGTTTATTATAACGACATAACTTTTAATTTATGGGTAATAAAAGACTATAGTGTCAAAGAATCTTGGACAAAAGTATTTGCTATACCAAATAATGGGATGTATCGTATCATGCCGGTATATAGGTTTTCAGATGATGAAGTGTTACTCAACTATCGAGATTGGAGAACACTAAAAAGAACTGAATATAGGATAATATCTGATGGATCACTTGGATTAAGCAATCGAATATGGCCTCTAGATTGTAATGATATGGATGCGGTTACCATTGATCTCAAAAGTACTTTTCAATCTGTTTATACAGAAAGTTTGATCTCTCCGAAATTGGGTAAGTAAATTATGTGTTGGCTGTCTGAAAATAATTATGGCTCTCATGTAAGATCGAGGCACCTTGTTCATGTTACAATATGTCATTCTTATATTTTTATCTACTGCTTTGAAATGCAGTGACTTTTGAAATTGCGTGATTGAGGTACTTTCATTTTATAAAGTGTTGTTTGGTCATTCATGTATTAATGATGTTAGTAAATCAAGTTATCTTCTGGAAGCACATCTGTTCATTTTGTTAGCAACTCAAGCTTTCTACCTCGCGAGTAGGCAACGGCGGATCCATAATTTAAACTCTATGAGTTCATCTTTTAAGGTTTTTAGTATCGAACCAATTATATTTTTAACGTTATGGGTTTATATCTACTATCTTTGCAATTTTAGTGAATTTTTACATACCACGTCAAAAACTATGGGTTCAATTGAATACGCCCCTGGAGCAAGGGCAA
>JASVEL010007223.1:0-96262 GCA_032618575.1 Nicotiana noctiflora
CAAAATATTATTGGTGACAAAAATTCTCCTTTTAAGAATTCCACTTCCTAAATATTCATACTGATGAATAAATAGAAAATGGGGGACTATCTGTATTGGGGACAATTATATATATTAATGAGCAATGACATGACATGACACATGGAATTATTCATAAGTTATGATTGAGTCGAGAATTTTAAGCTAATGCAGATAAAAAGAAGTACGAGGTAAATGAACAAAAAGAGGTATGAGACAACAGGGTGCAAAAGAGATACGGGAACGAAAATAAGGTACACGTTAAGAGGCTCGAAACCTCATCCCTATTTAAGTACAATTATGTAAGAGATATGAAAAGGCAATGAACCTGGTCACATAAGAGGATGAAGATACATGTCATTTCAAGAGCAACAAATACCGGAGTCGTTAAGGAATATTTGCATTCAATATAATGATTATGTAACGTAGTATTTAATATCATTAAATATTCATAATGGCCTCATTATGACTTGGACGTAACATACATTTATAAAGATTCTCCATGAGACCTATAAAAAAAGAAACATGTAATCGATGGGGAGACAAGACGCTACTCGAATATATTATCGATTTACATGCTTTCATATCTAAATACCTGGAAATTCTTTTCTTTAGTTATTTTTTCGATTATTAGTATCGCTATTTTTCTATATTCAAGATTTGACTAAAAATTTATTTTTTGGTTGAACAACACTGAGTGTCAATATAGTGATTTATTCATTGTTTATTTTTCAAATTATGACATTGCTTATGTAAAATTCTTCGTACGAAACTGGTGATAAGAAACTGTTCAAAACACCAATGCTATGTTAGGAATTGGCATCCAAAAATGTTTTGATGATTATTTTGGACAAAAAATATATTTTTAACGCTAAAAAAAGTTACACAAATAGGTGTTTCGCAGTATTATACTGCAAATTACCTTAACAGAAATTTAGCCATTAAAGTAATTCGCAGTATAATACTGTGAATTATAATTTTTTTTACAATAATTTGCAGCATAAAACTACAAATTATAATTTTTTTATAATTCGCAATATTATACTGCAAATTACTATTTTTTTTGGTTGTAATATACTACAAATTATGAAAAGAAAAAGTTGTCCCCACCAATTAATTGACATAACAATAATTTAAACACATAAAATATAGTACTATATTGCGAATTAATTATTAAGTTTTTCTACAAGAAAGCAATTTTTTTCACAATTAATTAATTTTATTTTGGTTGTGTTATTGGTTGCTAACATCTGAGTTTATTTTCATTTGCAAAATCTTGTATTTTTACGATAATTAAAATATATCGAAATCTGAATTTGTTTTAGATTTTTTTTATCTAGTAAATTATTGCTAGGAAGATTGTTTATCTTTTCAAGAATTTTGATGCAAAATTACTTGTAGAATTAACCTTTTCATGGTTGCTAAGAAAAAATCTCTATTGCGTTAGAAGTACCAATTACTTTACATAACTAGATTTCTTAGAAATAAAAGATACCTTCCTGACAAAAAGAATATGAACAGTAGATATATCTTTCTTAAATGAAAGAAAGAAGTAATGGAAGTACACTACAATATATATTTGAATGAGAAAAGTGAAACACCATATACTTCAATGACGAAACACGCTAACGTTAAACAATATTGGTAGTGATATACAAAGATTATTTGCCTAAAAAACTTATGTTACTCTGCACTTAAGTTGTTCAAACAAGAGGATAGAAAACATGCAATATATGAACATTTTTATCACAACAACAACTAGTTCATGCTTCACCGCACTTAGAAAATATAAATTCTTTGATGTACCCATCAAGATTCTAAGAGCATGTTACTAATTTGAATTCAACTAATTACCTAATCTTGGTGTACTAATCTAAATTATTGTTATGTCAGTTAATTAATGTGGCTAAATTAATAAAGGTACTGTGAACTAGTTAAATTTTTTTTTTTTTTGTAATTCGTAGTATAATACTACGAATTACAATTTTTTTTAATAATTCGCAGTATAATACTGCAAATTATAATTTTTTTTGTAAGTCACAGTATTATACTATGAATTATTAAAAAAAGATTTATTATAATTCACAGTATTATACTACGAATTACTTTAATGGCTAAATTTTCGTTAAGGTAATTTGCAGTATAATACTGGGAAATACCTATTTATGTAATTTTTTTAGCATTAAAAATATGCTTTTTGTCCAAAAAATCATCAAAAAGATTTCGGGCTCTACATTATTTTTAATTTGAGAAAGGGTTTGTGTTCAGTGACCATAATCGTGTATAGGGTACTGACACCTTATAGTAGGAACTTGACTCTTCATTATTGACATTTGAAAGTGTATGGGGCCAAATATAGCCTGACCGTAGGGGGTCGAACACAACTTTTCCCACGTTCGCAAAATGATAAGGGTACGACCCATCCCTTACGTCTCCTATAACGAGGGTGCAGTATAGACGTAGGGATACAAATGATGCCATTTATATTTAGACGTCCCCTCTGAAAGGGCGTCAACTACGCCCTCGACGGATTATAGTTTTAGTGTCGAGGCCTCACCTCTATATAAAGAGAGGCTTCCCTGTTGTAATAGACCATGTGTTATTATCTAATAATACAATTTCTCTCATTCTCTCTCTATTATTCTCTCTCAACTATGATAGGCGGTTATCTTTAAAAGTTCTTCATTTTTGCAAGTATCTCGACATTATAATTACACTAATCTCATATTTAGATTCATTATATTTGATTATGATTTACCCGTCTCATATCTTTTGATTGTTTCTAGATTATAAAGTAACTGATAACTTTTGAGCCAAATAATTTGGCACCGTATGATCATAGTATCCACCTAAAGATTAGATAACCATCTCCTCTATATCACGTGAAAACCAAAAATGACCGAAAACAACACCAGATCTAAAGATATAATGGGGTTCATAACCAATCTCCTTGGCTCTCTCAATGAGGTCAGTGATGATGCTGTCACCAACACAACCCCCGGCACCGAACCAGAAGAAAAAACCCCACCTTCCCCCTCCGAAGATCCAATGACCTTGCATGACAAAGGAGCTTCCACAGCCGCTGCAAAAGAGGCACCATCGATGGTCAGGAAATTGCTGGAAGAGTGGCTAACAAGCACCATGAGTGGCTTAGTCGAAAAATCACCACAAGATAACGTCAAAGCAATACGAACGACGAGTATCGCCACTACCACAGACGAATAAGAAGAGATGCGAGTAAACAACCAACCCGTCAAAACACAGACCAATGATGGAACACTGACCGCCATCCTGAGGAAGATGGAAGAAATGGAGAGCAAAAACAAGGCTCTCCACGACCAGATGAAGGAGAACAAGGAGTGGGTCGACAAAATCCCCGGAGCCCCTAAGTTGTTAGCAAAACGTGATATGGGGTGGTTCGTAGAGCAACCATACTCCGAAGAAGCTGCCCCTACTCCATCCCAAAAACTTTCAAGATGTCCCCTTACTTAAGGGTATACGATGGGACAACTGATCCCGAGCACCATCTCATTCATTATGTTACCGCGGTAAAAGATAACAAGCTATCAAAAGAGCAGGTACCATCAGTGCTGCTAAAAAAGTTTGGCAAGACGCTAACTGGAGGGGCTTTGACATGATACTCCCAATTGCCTGCCAAGGCAATATGAACATTCAAAGAAATGGCGAATAAGTTTGTCATCACCCATGCGGGTGCAAAGAAGGTAGAGGCAAGGGTCAACTACATCTTCACCGTCAGGAAAACCACAGGTGAAGGGCTCACGAACTTCCTCGCCTGCCAAACGTGTCAGAAGGGATGACAGTCGCCGCCTTCCAGAATGGAATAAGCAGGGACGATTCCAGAGCGACTAAGAAGCTACTGAACCAACTCATGAAGTATCCCCCTATGACATGGGAAGAAATCCACAACACTTACTGTGCCGAAGTACGAGCGGACGAAGATGATCTCAACGGGACAACCTAACAGTTAACAGCTATACAATCGGAAACAAGGAAACATCGACGCCAAGAGGGACGCCGGGAAAATTCCCTTCATTATAACAGAGAACAACATCAACCATACACGAGATCTTCCTATCCGCCGCCCCGGCGTATGGATGCATTACAACCGCACATCGCCCCGCTCCGAAATGAAAGAGGTACGCCCCCTTTATTGTCATCACATAATTTTTGTGTTTCTCCTTCAAAAATAGTTTACGTACTGAGAAATCTTGGCACCAAGGTGCAATTCCCTCAGAAGATAAAGTCAGATCCCGCAACGAGGAAGTCGAACGTCCTTTGCGAATTCCATCAGAAACGGGGACACAGGACTGAAGATTGCATAGGCTTACTGCAATAAGTCATCAAAATGCTAAACCAAGTATACTTGAAGGAGCTACTAAGCGACAAAGGAAAGACCAACTTCACACGTGGATGAAAACAACCCCGCGGACCACCAAATCCGCCTTGCCCAATGCAGGCGGTAAATGTGATCATTGGCGACGGCAACGACTCATCGATCAACCATGTCAAATTCACCAACACTCATAGGCTAAAATAGACCATCTCCCATGAATGGTATGACGACTTTAAAGGAAGTATCACCTTCGATTAGTCTGATGCTGATGGTTTGTATTTTCCTCATTATGATGCTTTAGTCATTACTTTACGCATTATTGATACGGATGTCAAGAGAGTCATGATCGATGACGGAAGCGGCGCCTGTATAATCCACCCGAGAGTCCTTACACAGATGGGACTCAAGGATAGGATAATACCCTGCTGCATAACACTAACCGGTTTTAACAATGCAGTGGAACGTACGTCCGGAGAGGTGACTTTGCCTGTCCTCACGGGAGGGGTCACATTGGATATAACTTTTCATGTGAGGGACTAGAAGACAGCATACAACGTCATCGTAGGAAGCCTATGGATACATGCCATGCGAGCAGTCCCCTCGAGCCTGTACCAAGTAGTCAAGTTCCATACCCTATGGGGAACATTCAGCATCAATGGGAACCGCACACCATACAGGAGTGTTACAAGATAACCCAAGACTGCGCTTACACCTGACGACTAAGGGGGCGAGCATGGAAGCATAGCAATTAGGCATGTCGGGAACTAAAACCGACACGACGGTAAACACTATCAGAGAGTCTGACATCGTAGAAGCTTGTAAATAAACAATCGAAGATCTCAATCAAATCAAACTAGACAGCAACAATCCCGCAAAGAAGGCCTACATTGAACATGGCCTCGCCAATCCAAGTAAGTACCGTGAATTGTTAAATTACCATGTGTCACATCCCTTTTTTACCAACAAACCTTCCACTAAACCTTCTTAAACTAATAAAAAGATTTTAGTAAAAAAGCTTGAAAAGGATTTTCTAATTAGAAAGTGACAAAATTGTGTGTTCAAAAGGAAAAAATTCAGAGTCGCCACCTGACATTTGATTTCGGTGTGCCAGGCTACCATTTGTTTCTAAAAATAGTTCTTTTCCTTTCAAAACACTTGAGAATCTAAAAACTAAGTCTACACCAGAGATTCAGGTAAGTGGGTGCATTTGACTCAAGGAAAAGGTGTTAGGCACTCCCCAAATCCCATAACTAGTACGGTTGCGTACTCGATCAAGTTGGCTTTAAAATATTCAATTGAGGTAAAAACAACATAGAAAAAGCAAAGTAAACACACACTAGGGTTGAAGTCGTCCCCACCTAAGAAAAGGAAAATAAAATACTACGAGTTCTATTTTTTGCCTCCAAATACAAATACTTCGGGGCATACCCCGGATAAAATATATACAAATCCTTCGAGGCATTCCTCGAATAATTTTAACTAAGGGAACGACCTCGCACCTCAAAACTAAGCAAAGATCCTAAAAGCTTGCCTACCCAGGTGTGGCCGGCCCAAGCATGCTCCTAGCAAAAGTGTTAGACAAAATGGTTGCTCAAACTACAACTCAGCTGAATAAAATGACATGGTAAAATGAATAATTCAAAGCTTAAAAGGCAATCACATCTGATGTAAAACCTAGAATGGCATTCCAACATTTACTTTAATGTCATTTTTAACCCAAACCCCTGTTTTTGCTTTAATTCATTCCCCAATCAAGCCATAAACCATAAATTATTTTAGGCATATTGTATTAATTCCAAATTAGTTATTCCAATATACTAGTATCAAACGATGGCACTGCAAAGGCAAACAAGAAAATATAAACTGAAAGCCATGACAAACACAATGCAGATTTTTATCAAACCACAAGCACCAAATAGAACATAATTAATTGACTAAAGAAAGGGGTGGAAAAAAGACCTCAAAGAGACCTTTGTCAGTTTCGCAATGCCGTATGAATAGAAATCCAGACCAAAAACCATGGATGAGGCAACCTTGACGAACTCAAATTTGACCACAATGAGCTTTAGTGTGAAGCAATTTTCCCTTAATAATTGAATCGAATTTACACTGAATCACGAGCTGATACTAGCAGCAATGAAAAAGTGTCAACGTGAAATGAATCACCAGAAAATCGAACGAGAAGACCAATACAAATGATTAACTCTGAATGGATACCAGAATAGTGACCAAATATATCAACGGAGGCACAATGGAATCTTGAATGGCACTTCTAACTGTGCTCATCTCAGTAGCAAAAATGAGAATCCATATTTGGAACCCAAAACCAAAATAGTAAACTAAATTCTTATCATATATTTTGAATTTGAATTACAAATGAAACTGACCAACTGAAATCCTTTTATTGTTTCTTTGATTATAGGGGTGAACTATAACAAAATAAGAGAATAACAAGAAAATCTGAATCGAAAGCCATAGTAGAAGCATCGATGGTTGTTGTTCGTAGATGCGGGTTATGCGGCTGATCTTTGTCAATAGAGATGCATTTGCTTCTGTATTATTTCAGAGAGGAGAGCTACTGGAGTTGTCCGCTAGAGAAGACGAAGATGACTAGCGGCTGGATGGTTTGTAACCAGCGATGTTGATCTTATAGGGCTCGGGTGGTCTTCATCGATTTCAGGCGGTCATGGTGGACGTTTGGCGGCGCGTTTTTGAGGGTTCTCCGGTGGCTCTTGGTAGTGAGGGTGGTTATGATGTTTTGGGTGTCAAGATGATGAAGAAGGGCTGTTGGGGCGGTGGCAGGTGGCTGGACGGCGGCTGGTTTGGGGTCTATGAGGTGTGATGATGGAGATGAGGGGGGCAGTGGCGGTGGCTGTTCTTGGTGGTCGTTGGCTGTCGTTGGTAAGGGAGATGGCGGCTGAAGGTGTGGACTGGGGGTTGGCGGGTGATCTTATCTTCTGCTATGGTTTTTTTAATTGTCCCTTATTATGAAGATGCGACTAGAGTTTTAGGAGATGGATGGCTATGATTAAACACCAAAAACGGGCGGGTCAATGGGTTTGGGCTGGGTTGAAAATGGGTCAGGAATGTTGGGTAAGGCATTTTGGGCTTTAAATTTGGGCTTAAAGTCTAAAAATTATTTGCAAAATACTACTAGAATATTAATAATTAACTTTAACTAATCATAAATTTATATTGATATGAGACCACTAATTTTCAAAAATTATATATTAAAATCAAGGCAAAGAAAAGTTAATTAGAATAATAGAAAACTTAATTTAATATTACTACAAAAGACTAATGGACTTAACTTAAATAGAAAGATAAAAGATAAAATTGAACAAAAAATATTATTCTTTTGTTTTCGAATTTTATGTTCTACTATAAGATTAAAATTAAAAAATAGGTTACACCCTATTGAAATTAAAATAACTAAATATTTTAAAAATACTACTTTTAAAAATTGCGTGGGTCAAAAATTACGTGCTTACAGCTTCCCCTCTTTGCTCGTAAACACGAAGAGTTTTCGAAGCAAAGAACTATAAGCAACGTAATCAATTTATGACCCGACGCTTATTTAGAAGAAAATAAAGATGGCTAAAAAGATTAGGAACGAGCCCTGGTATCTGAGCTGCCTACATATCCTCAGTTGTAGAGGAATCAGGCCACGTGTAGTTCAGAGTAAGAAGATCAATCGAGTGTACCGAGGGGGAAAGTCGAGCCGAGTGCCATCGAGGTTCTAGTCCGCGGTTCCTGCCATTACATCAAAAACAAAGGGAGAAGTTACAACAGAAGTAAAATAAAAATACAAGATCCTATCTACTTCTTGTCTTGAATCTGCCTTGAATCTCTACTTGAAGTTCAACATGAGACTTAAAGTGGATCCTATTCTTTTGGCGTGCTCCTGACGCTTCATGAATTTGTGAATTGAAAGTAACTCTGAAATGAATTCCCTCGTTATCCCGGTGGGCGCCTGATTACAGAAACTTGAAATGCATTCCCTTGTTATCCAGGTGGGCGCCTGATTGCAGAAACTTGAAATATATTCCCTTGTTATCTAGGTGGGCGCCTGATTGCAAAAACTTGAAATGTATTCCCTTGTTATCCAGGTGGGCGCCTGATTGTAGAAACTTGAAATGTATTCCCTTGTTATCCAGGTGGGCACCTGATTACCAAAACTTGAAATGTATTCCCTTGTTATCTAGGTGGACGCCTGATTGCAGAAACTTGATATGTATTCCCTTGTTATCTAGGTGGGCGCCTGATTGCAGAAACTTGAAATGTATTCCCTTGATATCCAGGTGGGCGCCTGATTGCAGAAACTTGAAATGTATTCCCTTGTTATCCAGGAGAAGACTCTTGCTTGCAACTTGCTTCAAATATATTCCCTTATTCTTCAGGTGGGCGCCTGCTTGCGAAACTTGAAATGTATTCTCTTGTTCTTCAGATGGGTGCCTGCTTGCAAAACTTCGAAAAATGTTCCCTTGTTCTTCAGGTGGGTGCCTGCTTTCCCTTGTTATCCAGGTGGGCGCCCGATTGCAGAAATATGAAATGTATTCCCTTGTTATCCAGGTGGGCGCGTGATTACAGAAACATGAAATGTATTCCCTTGTTATCCAGGTGGGCGCCTGATTGCAGAAACATGAAATATATTCCCTTGTTATCTAGGTGGGCGCCTGATTGCAGAAACTAGAAATGTATTCCCTTGTTATCCAGGTGGGCGCCTAATTGCAAAAACTTGAAATGTATTCCCTTGTTATCCAGGTGGGCGCCTAATTGCAGAAACTTCAAATGTATTCCCTTGTTATCCAGGTGGGCGCCTGATTGCAGAAACTAGATATGTATTCCCTTGTTATCCAGGTGGGCGCCTGATTGTAGAAACTTGAAATGTATTCCCTTGTTATCCAGGTGGGCGCCAGATTGTAGAAACTTGAAATGTATTCCCTTGTTATCCAGGTGGGGGCCTAAAATTACAACAAAACAAACAAAACAAAAGAAATTGTATCTGCCCCAGTTTGGGATTCGGGCATATATATGAATGTTAATCGGATCATGCTACCTACAGAGTTCTAAGAATTTGAAAGTTAGATCCCATTATCCAGGAGGGTCTTGAGAATTCCAAAGTAAATCCCATTATCCAAGAGGGACCTGAGAACTTTTGAAATTAAATCCCATTATCCATGAGGGTCCTGAGAACTCTAAACTAAATCCCATTATCAGGGAGGGTGCTAAGAACTCTAAAATTAAATCCCATTATCCAGGAGGGTCATGATAATTCTAAATTAAATCCCTTTATCCAGGAGGGTCCTGAGAACTCTAAAATTAAATCCCATTATCTAGGAGGGTCTTGAGAACATTTAAAATAAATCCCATTATCCTGGAGGAATCCTGAAAACTTTTCAAATTAAATCCCATTATCTAGGAGGGCCCTGAGAATTCTAAAATTAAATCCCATTATCCAGGAGGGTCCTGATAACTCTAAAATTAAATCCCATTATTTAGGAGGGTCCTGAGAACTTAAAATTAAATCCCATTATCGAGGAGGGTCCTGAGAAATCTAAAATTAAATCCCATTATCCAGGAGGTTCCTGAGAACTTTAAAATTAAATCCCATTATCCAGGAGGGTCCTGAGAACTCTAAAATTAAATCCCATTATCCAGGAGGGTCCTGAGAATTCTCAAATTAAATACCATTATTTAGGAGGGTCCTGAAAATTCTAAATTTAAATCACTTTATCCAGGAGGGTCCTGAGAACTTTAAACTAAATCCCATTATCCAGGGGGGTCCTGAGAACTCTAAAATTAAATCCCATTATCTAGGAGGGTCCTGAGAATTCTAAAATTAAATCCCATTATCCAGGAGGGATCTGAGAACTCTAAAATTAAATATCATTATCCAGGAGGGTCCTGAGAACATTTAAAATAAATTCTATTATCCAGGAGAGTCCTGAGAACTCTAAACTAAATCCCATTATCCAGGAGGGTCCTGAGAACTCTAAACTAAATCCATTTATTGAGGAGGGTCCTGAGAACTTTTAAAAATTAAATCCCATTATCCAGGAGGGTCCTGAGAACTTTTATAAATTAAATCCCATTATCCAGGAGGGTCCTGAGAATTCTAAACTAAATCCCATTATCCAGGAGGGTCCTAATAATTCTAAATTAAATCCCATTATCCAGGAGGGTCTTGAGAACTGAGAATGAACTTACCTGAGCCACGCTCCCATGTTGGAAGATTCTGAATATAATTTTTTTCCCTGAACCATGCTTTTCCATGGGAGGTCCCTGTGGACTTAAAAATTTCTTGCTCATGCTTTAGACAAATAAAATCTAGTTAGTTTGAAAATGTAATGGTTAGTTTGTGGCATCATTGATGAGCGTCTACTTCCGCCACTTCCATGTTTCATCTTGATTAGCTACTTCTGGCTAGCAAGGAGTTGTTCGACCTTTTGATTGGAATTAGACCACCAAACCTCTGACTTGAATCTCTCACATCACTTGTTGCATTGTGTCTTTTATTCTGAGAGTTGCTGAATCTTTGTATTTTCTCAAAATTCAAGATCCACTCAACTGCCTGAACCTCAGTTATCACCATACTTCTTACTCTAAATCATGTTGTGATGTGCATGGCCGAACTCTGCTTTGTGCAATTGGAAAGCTGGTGGCAAATTTTAAAGTCATTTCTCACTTGTTCTGACCAAACAGACACAAGAAGGGACTCAAACAAAACGAGAGGAATAAAATAAGGGACAAGGGAAAGAGATGATAATTAAGAAGAAAATTACGAAGTAGAAACTTATCAGATGTGGATACCAAATCTAATGACCATGTCATGCACCTTTGGACTAAGTGTCCTAATCTCTCAAGCAAGTCTAATATTCAACTCTTGTTGTACCTCTTCGCTGTAAAACTGGGCTTCAGCACTTCAATTGTCCTATTTGATCCACAATCCTTAGTCGACCTGTAGTGCCCTAAAGGGTTTTCACCATCAAGCCTCTCTCATTTTGATCTTTTTCTCAACTCACCGTCGCCTTACGGTGCCCGTGAGGGTTTTCACCGAGAAGACTCTCTCATTTTATCATTTTCTCTCATTGTTCTGAGAACGAAGGTATTACCCATGATGCATGGAGATCATACTTTCACCAACACTTGATATGGCATCCTAAATGATTGTTCGTAAGGTCTTTCTTTGAACCATAATGTAGGCTTTTTGACAAGGTTAGAAAGAAAGGGTAGCATGAAGGCTCAAAATAATTCAAGATGAAAGGGTTCAAAATTACAACTTTTGGAATCAAGTCTTTTGGGAAAATTAGAACTTCTGTCCCAGTTTCTTTGGGTTTGGGGACTTCTTTTATTTTTTGACCCCTCTTTTTTTGCTTTTTTGATGGGATTTCTAAGAAAATCTACCCCGGTAATATTTTCGGGTGATTATAAAATATTTTATTTGGTATGACCGAACCATAAGGCTGCCTACGTATCTTGTGGTGACAAGAATCATGTCAAACGTAGTTTACAAGACAAAGATGTTGTTTATTTTCATTTTTTTTCTCTTTTTGTTTTTTTTCTTTTGTTTTTCTTTTTTTTTTCATTTTCTAGTTCCTAGCTCTATTTCTGATTCCAAAAGAGGGGTATGAAACAAAACAAATTAAGGCTCAAAAGGGGTAGCGAAAGATAAAAGTATTTGGGTAGCAGAATAAAAAGCCTTCGTCATACCAAACTTTGAGAATTCCAAGTACAAGCGTGCAATTGAAGATAAGCAAAGAAATCATACATAATATCTACTGATAGCATCATCATAAATAGAGAGTGCCGACAGGCAATACCTTTGTCACAATGAATGATCCTTGCTAATTCAGAGCAAACTTGATTCAACCTTACCTTGATGTGGAAGAATGTATTTCAGCACTGACTGATTTACCTCAAACTGCTTGAGAAACATTTCCTTGTTGTATGCTCTTATCAACCTCTAGATTTCCAAACTTATTGCCTCAGTTTCACTCAATTCAAACTTTAGTTTACCTCAAAATGCGTGAATCTTTATTTGTTTCTTCAAATGCCTCTTATGTCATGTTCAAAAATGTGTCATTGCTTCACGATCAGACTAGCTTTCAAGATGAGGTTGAGAATTTTGTGTGCATGTTATGTCACTTGAGTTAGGATGAAGAGAACTATAAGAGAAAAAGTAACCTAAACAAAAACTGACCAAAACTAATAGAAAACATAAGATTGCATTAGACAGATGGTGAAAATGGTTTGAACAAAACAAGCAAAACAGACATGGCTTGCAACCCTGGAACAATCCTATAGAACATTAGATGAGTTACTACAACTAAACAAACTAGACAAAATGAGAAGAATAAGAGTTTGAACCGCAAAATAATATCCGGATTACAACCCTGAAATAACCCGGACAAGCAAAAACGACAATAAAATAAACCCAAAACTCCTCCCTGGCCAACCAAGAAAGGAGTGTCTTTCCAATTACCAAGCTCAAAGTATTCTGTGCAATGTCTTGGGTGTCACTGTCCTGGACCACAACTATCACTTCCTGAATCATTCTTTCTATCTCCCTTTTCAAAGAACGACAATCTACAATGCTATGCCCTTGGACATTGGAGCGGTACATGCACCGCACAGTAGGATCAAAAGCTTTTGCATATGGGTCTGGAGTATAGCCGAGGAACGGCTCAATCAGGCCAGACTATTTTAACCTTTCAAACAAGCTTGTGTAGGATTCTCCGATTGGAGTGAAAGACCTTTCTCTTTGCTGTTGCCTTCTCACTTTGTACTCCGGCCTTGGTTGGAACCTCTTTTGGGTAGGGGTTGATATGCTTGTACAGGTGGGCAGACGTCTGTGGGGGAAAACAGCATTGGGGAGGATTATTTGGAGTATGAGGATATTTATGAGGTCGATATTGAGGTTGAAATCATTTAGTAGGAATGCTCACTGGATCATGTCGTTGGCGGGGCTCAGCAACATCATTCCTATCAATCAGAGGACTGATCTCAGCTACTTGTTTGTTCCATCTGAACCAAAACTCCTTAAAACTTTCCTTCGGTCTCTTTCCTTAGGCATTGAGAGTTTTGAACGCAGTCTCGCTAGAGGATCGGGGAAGAGTAGCTGATGGAGGAGCTAAAAAATAGGAGCAGATGTCGGAGCAGTGTGTGAGGTTGATTTGGCTGGTGGAGCATGGAAATTTTGAGAGGAAGTGCCAGGGTGATTGTGGTGAGGGGTAAAGCCTGGTGCATGTTGAGGAGAAAGATCAACGGTAGTGGGAACCTGAGCTTGTGATAGTTTTCAAAAAAAAGTGATTCGATCGAACCCTATGTAGGTTGCCTACGTATTATGCCCCTCATGAATCAGACCAAGTGTAGTTCTTGAAAAGTAATGGACAAAATAAAATAAGAATAAAATCTTTTTGGATTTTCATTTATAACAATAATTTCTTTTTTTTGGTTTTTCAAATGCAAAACAAGAAGTACTATAATGAAAGACTAGACAATCTTAACTAGACTGACAGACTTGATACTACTGTACAAGACTAAAATCTTAACAACAACATAAGATAGACTAAAAAATAAAAAAAATAAAAAAAATAAAAATTCTCAAATAGCTCCTGCATGTAATAGTCTTGACTAGAATGGTCCTGGGATATCATGTTCAAACTCTAGCAAATTGGTCCATACCTGAATGAAAAAAGTAAGATCAAGTGAATCAGTGACTCAAGACATTAAGCGACACCACGACACCTTCTATTTGAGACATGCAAGACACGATTGAGCTATTTTTATAATTTAACCCATATGGCCAATGATGGCTATTAGTGCAAACTCAACAAAGGTGACTACTCTTATATGAAACTACGACACTAATGCTTATATGGATTTACCTCTCAATGATCGTGGCCCAAAATTAATTTGAAGAAATAACTCATTTTGCAAAAGTGGCCGCCATGGCCAAAAAAATGACTAAAGATGCAAACTAAAAAAGGGCGGACCCTAAAGAAATATGACTCCTAGTTGTAGACTCAAAATCCTAATATATGAGTAATTGAACCACTTTTGCGAAAATAACCCCATTTTGCAAGAATGGCCGATGTGGCCAAAAGTGGCTAAACATGCAAACTCAAAAAGGAAAGATCTTAAATTGATATGATACCTAATTTTGGACTCAAAATCCTAAGACATGGGTTTATTGAACCACTTTCGCAAAAATGGCCCCATTTTGCAAGAATGGTCGATGTGGCCAAAAGTGGCTAAACATGCAAACCCGAAAAGGAAAGACCTTAAATTGATATGATACCTAATTATGGACTCAAAATCCTAAGACATGGGTTTATTGAACCACTTTCGCAAAAATGACCCCATTTTGCAAGAATGGCCGATGTGGCCAAAAGTGGCTAGACATGCAAGATTTGGCTAAGACCCCGCAAAGCCAAGAGCCTAAGACGCTAGAAAAACCGGACCCTAGGTGGGTTTCCTACGTATCTCGCCCCGAGAGACGAGAATCAGGTTCACGTAGTTTGGGAAGATGCAATTATTTCGTAAAAAGCTATATTTTATCTTTTTAAAAAAAGATGGAAAATGTAAAATCTTTTTGGATTTTTCATTTTCAATTTTTTTTTAATTTTTGGAAAATAATGGAAAAGTGTAAAATATTTTTGGATTTTCTTTATCTTCTTTTTTTTTTGGATTTTTCTTGAAAAGTAGTAAAAGAAAAATGTAACCGGGCCCTATTTTTTCATTTTTTTCACCCTTCTTTTCCAAACATCGGTCTGCCAAATGACCTTTTTACCCTCAAAGATGCAACATTTAGCACATAGGATGATTACATGTCATTTTGGGCCACGGGCTCATTTTGACCAAATTTGGACAAGTTTCCTACAAAGGGACACGGTACCTGGGACCGAGCCCTGCTACGTCTAAATGACATGATGCAAAAATGACCTAAAGGCTGACCTAAGTTTGGGTTCACTAACAAGGCAATTCGGGGGAGCGTATGGTCGATGGTGGCTGCTCAAGCTTTCCACCCACTCCATAATTCCGACAACCCCCCTCCTAAATTTAGGGTGACTCAACAAAGAGTTCGTGCACGCGTCGCGTGCTCCGAGACTTGTTGCACAAAGAATTGACCGGGTAATGCATATGATGACAGTTATAAAGCAGTAAACACATAAAGTAAAAACTGTAAACAAATAAACAACTAGCAAATAACATAATATAAAAACATAATAAAAATCAAGTAAAGATAATGAAAAAACATAAAAACCTCAACCAAATATTCTAAAAGCCAACAAAATCAAGTACTAGCTCGAACCCGCAAGGTCCCCAGCAGAGTCGCCAGAGATGTCACACCCCTTTTTTACCAACAAACCATCCACTAAACCTTCTTAAATTAATAAAAGGATTTTAGTAAGAAAGCTTGAGAAGGATTTTCTAATTAGAAAATGACAAAATTGTGTGTTCAAAAAGGAAAAATTCAGACTCGCCACCTGACATTTGATTTCGGTGTGCCAGGCCACCATTTTTTCTAAAAATAGTTCTTTTCCTTTCAAAACACTTGAGAATATAAAAACTATCTACACCAGAGATTCAGGTAAGGGGGTGCATTTGGCTCGGGGAGAAGGAGTTAGGCACTCCCCAAATCCCGTAACTAGTACGGTTCCGTACTCGATCAAGTTGGCTTTAAAATATTCAATTGAGGTAAAAACAACACAGAAAAAGCAAAGTAAACACACACGAGGCTTGAAGTCGTCCCCACCTAAGAAAAGGAAAATAAAATACTACGAGTTCTATTTTTTTTGCCTCCAAATACAAATACTTCGGGGTATACCCCGGATAAAATATATACAAATCCTTCGAGGTATTCCTCGGATAAATTTAACTAAGGGAACGACCTCTCACCTCAAGACATAACTATGATCCTAAAAGCTTGCCTACCCAGGTGTGGTCGGCCCAAGCATTCTCCTAGCGAAAGTGTCAGACAAAATGGTTGCTCAAACTACAAGTTAGCTGAATAAAATGACATGGTAAAATGAATAATTCAAAGCTTAAAAGGCAATCACATCCGATGTAAAACCTAGAATGGCATTCCAACATTTACTTTAATGTCATTTTTAACCCAAACCCCTATTGTTGCTTTAATTCATTCCCCAATCAAGCCATAAACCATAAATTATTTTAGGCATATTGTATTAATTCCAAATTAGTCATTCCAATATACTAGTATCAAACGATCGCACTGCAAAGGCATACAAGAAAATCTAAACTGAAAGCCATGACAAACACAATGCAGATTTTTATCAAACCACAAGCACCAAATAGAACATAATTAATTGACTAAAGAAAGGGGTGGAAAAAAGACCTCAAAGAGAGCTTTGTCGGTTTAGCAATGCCGTATGAATAGAAATCCAGACCGAAAGCCTTGGATGCGGCAACCTTGACGAACTCAAATTCAACCACAACGAGCTTTAGTGTGAAGCAATTTTTCCTTAATAATTGAATCGAATTTACACTGAATCATAAGCGGATACCAGCAGCAATGAAAAAGTGTCAACGTGAAGTGAATCACCAGAAAAATGAGCGAGAAGACCAATACAAACGATTAACTCTAAATGGGTACCAGAACAGTGACGAAAGATACCAACGGAGGCACGACCACAATGGAATCTTGAATGGCACTTACGACCGTGCTCATCTCAGTAGCAATAATGAGAATCCAGATTTGGAACCCAAAACCAAAACAGTAAACTAAATTCTTATCATATATTTTGAATTTGAAATTACAAATGAAACTGACCAACTGAAATCCTTTTATTGTTTCTTTGATTATATGGGTGAACTATAACAAAATCAGAGAATAACAAGAATATCTAAATCGAAAGCCATAGTAGAAGCATCGATGGTTGTTGTCTGTAGATGCGGGTTGTGCAGCTTATCTTTGTCAATGGAGATGCATCTGCTTATGTATGTTTTCAGAGAGGAGAGCTACTGGAGTTGTCTGCTGGAGAAGACGAAGATGACTAGCGGCTGGATTGTTTGTAACCAGCGATGTTGATCTTATAGGGCTCGGGTGGTCTTCACCGATTTCAGGCGGCCATGGTGGACGTTTGGCGGCGAGTTTTTGAGGGTTCTCCAGTGGCTCTTGGTAGTGAGGGTAGTTATGATGTTTTCGGTGTCAAGATGAGGAAGAAGGGCTATTGGGGCAGCGGCGGGTGGCTGGACGGCGGCTGGTTTGGGGTCTGTGAGGTGTGATGATGGAGATGAAGGGGCAGTGGCGGTGGCTGTTCTTGGTGGTCGTTGGTTGTCCTTGGTAAGGGAGATGGCAGCTGAAGGTGTGGACTGGGGGTTGGTGTCTGATCTTATCTTCTGCTAGGGTTTTTTTTAATGTCCCTTATTATGAAGATGCGACTAGAGTTTTATGAGATGGATGGTTGTGATTAAAGTCCATAAACGGGCGGGTCAATGGGTTTGGACTGGGTTGAAAATGGGTAAGGGATGTTGGGTAAGGTATTTTGGGCTTTAAATTTGGGCTTAAAGTCTAAAAATTATTAGCAAAATACTACTAGAATATTAATAATTAACTTTAACTAATCATAAATTTATATTGATATGAAACCACTAGTTTTCAAAAATTATATATTAAAATCAAGGCAGAGAAAAGTTAATTAGAATGATAGAAAACTTAATTTAATATTACTACAAAAGACTAATGGTCTTAACTTAAATAGAAAGATAAAAGATAAAATTGAACAAAAATATTCTTTTTTGTTTTCGAATTTTATCTTCTACTATTAGATTAAAATTAAAAAATTGGTTAGACCCTATTGAAATTAAAATAACTAAATATTTTAAAAATACTACTTTTAAAAATTGCGTGTGTCAAAAATTACGTGTGTCAAAAATTACGTGCTTACACCATGATGACCTATTCGCCTTTTCCCATGTAGATATGCCAGGGAGTTCTCTAGAAATCACCACCTATAAGCTAAATGTCGACCCGCTGCATCCGTCGGTACGACAAATTAGAAGAAAGTTCAATGCCGCAAGTAATGAAGTAGTCCGCGAGGAAGTAGATACACTACTAAACCAACGGCTCTATCAAGGAGTCAAATTATCCTCAGTGAGTCGCCAACGTTGTCATGGTCAAAATGAAAAACAGGAAGTGGAGAATGTGTGTGGACTTCACTGACATGAATAAAGCATGCCCTAAGGTCTCCTTCCCCCTTCCACATATCAACCAGTTGATCGACGCCACCGCTAGACACGAACTGCTGAGTTTCTTAGATGCATATTCCGATTACAATCAGATCCTAATAGCAGAGGAAGACCAGGATAAAACAACCTTCATCACTCACCAAGGAACCTACTGCTACAAAGTGATGCTCTTTGGGCTAAAAAACGAAGGGGCCACATATCAAAGTCTGGTCACCAAAATGTTCAAAGAACAACTCGGCAAGACCATGGAAGTTTACATCGACGACATGCTAGTGAAATCTGCAAAAAAGGAGGATCACATCGACCACTTAAAAGAGGCCTTCGAAATACTAAAAAAGTATGAGATGAAGCTGAATCCCGAGAAATGTGCTTTCAGCATAGCGTCAGGAATGTTTCTAGGGTTTCTCGTATCCCAACGAGGCATCGAAGTCAACCCAGACCAAATCAAGGCAATCGCCACAATACCCGAAGTACTAAATAGCAAAAAGCAGGTGCAAAAATTGACAGGCCGAATAGCCGCTCTTTCCTTATTCATCTCACGATCCTCTGACAGATGCCACAAATTTTGTAACATACTAAGAAAGGACAGCGGATTCCAGTTGAATGAGGAATGCGTCAAAGCCTTGCGAGAACTAAAAACATACCTGTCATCACCACCACTGCTGGCCAAAGCAGATATGGGCGAGCCCTTGCTGATATATCTAGCCGTATCGGAAGTTACCGTCAGTGCAGTATTGGTTCGTGAAACGAAAGGTATGCAATATTATATCTATTATATTAGCAAAACCCTGGTAGATGCCGAAATATGGTAGCCACACCTCGAAAAATTAGCTCTGGCACTAGTCACAGCTTCCAGAAAGCTCAGACTTTATTTCCAATCCCACCCCATTAAAGTGGTGACCACATTCCCCTTAAGAAGCATACTACATAAGCCCGAGTTATCCGGCCGACTCGCTAGATGGGCCACAAAGCTCAACGAGCATGATATCTCATATATCCTAAGAACCTCCATCAATTCACAAGTCCTCGCCGACTTTGTGGCCGACTTTAGCGCAAAAAGACTACCAATGGCAGAAAAGGAAGCTCTACACTCCACCTTAAATCCCGACCTTTGAGCTCTCTACACGGATGGAGCCGCTAATGCTTTGGGATCAGGATTAGGACTCGTCCTCGAAGTACCTACAGGAGAAATCATTTTCCAGTCCATATGATTCCCCGAGATGAGTAACAACAAGGCAGAATACGAAGCCGTTATTGCAAGTATGAGGCTGGACATCAAATATGGGGCCCACCAACTCGTCCTCCACTGCGACTCTCAGCTCGTGGTAAATCAAGTCACTTAGACTTACCAAATCTAGGAACAAAGATTGCAGAAGTACCAGGAAGAAATCCATAGATTGATGGACCAACTTGACGAGTGCCACTTCGAGCAGGTCCCCACAGCACAGAACGCCGAAGCGGATGGCCTAGCAAAACTAGCTGCAGCCACCATAAGCCTTGACAAAGAAAGCATCGTCACCCTCATCCACTCGGCAAATAATCATACAGAGGTACTCTCATTAAACTTAACCTGGGACTGGCGCAACAAGTTTCTATCGTACTTGCAAGAAGGAACTCTACCGCCTGATAAAAAAATGGAAAAGAAGCTCCGTGTACAGGCCACCAGATATTGCATGATAAACCACGAGCTCTACAAAAGGACCTTTGGAGGACCCCAGGCCAAGTGCCTAGGTCCTAATCAAATAATGCCAGTACTGGAAGAAGTACACAAATGCCATTGCGGCACCCATATTAGCAACCGCGCGCTCATGTACTATCAGATACAAACCGGATATTACTGGTATACAATGAAAAACGATGCCGCACAGTATGTCCACCGATGTGCAAGATGCTAAATGTTTGCACCCATGATACACCAACTGGGAGAACCTCTCCACTCGGTCACCTCCCCTTGGCCCTTCATCAAATGGGGAATGGACATAGTCGGCCCGTTACCCGCCGGACAAGGAAAGGTACATTTTCTATTAGTTTTAACTGACTATATCTCTAAGTGGGTATGCCCAAATATGCAAACAAGAGGTCATCTGCTTCATATGGAAGAATATCATCTGCCACTTCGGCATTCCCAAAGAAATCACATGCGATAACGGGCGATAGTTCATCGGTTAGAAAATGACCGAATTCTTCGACAAATGGCGCATCAAACGATTACTCTCCACACCATATCATCCTACCGCCAATGGTCAAACAAAGTCATCCAACATGACCATACTGAATATATTGAAAAAGAAGATAGAATATGCCAAAGGGCTACGGCCGGAATTGCTACCAGAGGTACTATGGGTGCACATGACCTCCCCTAAATCTTCCACAGGAGAAATACCGCACTTATTGGTTTACGGAACTGATGCCGTTATATCGGTCAAAGTAGGCAAACCAAGTTTGAGGTACTCACATACGAGCGGAGCAGGAAATGATTCGAACCAACTCCAGGACCTCGATGAAGTCGAGGAGAGGAGAGAAATGGCCCACATCAGGATGGCAGCCCAAAAATAGAAAATTGAAATATACTACAATAAGAGGGCCATAATTCGATCATTCAAAGTAGGCGACTACGTCCTCAAAGCCAAAACCTTGGCATCTAAGGATCCAAGTGAAGGAAAACTAGGTATCAATTGGGATGGAGCATATAAAATTACTACGACAACAGATATAGGGTCGTTTCAAATGGAGACAATGGAAGGGAAGACGCTCCAAAACAATTGGAATATCTCTCACCTCAAGTATTTCCATTTCTGAAGAGCACCCCTCTCGTTGTACTCTTTTTCCCTTACCCGACTTTGTCCCAATTGGGTTTTCTCGGAAAGGTTTTTAATAAGGCGATGAGGGAGATGCTCAGAAATGCTCAAGAGGAAAGTTTGACACGCCAATTACTCTGCAAGCCAGCACAACAGGCATGCCAAAGGGACTGAACCAACGACCATCTCCAATGTATGAAAGGCTACGGACATTTCCAATGTATGACAGGCTATGACCATCTCCAATGTATGAAAGGCTATGGCCATCTCCAATGTATGACAGGCTACTACCATCTCCAATGTATGAAAGGCTACGGCCATCTCCAAAGTATGACAGGCTACAACTATCTCTAATGTATATAATCATACCACCATCTCCAATGTATTAAAGGTTACGACCATCTTCAATGTATGAAAAGCTACAACCATCTCCAATGTATGATAGGCTACGACCATCTCCAATGTATAAAGGCTAAGGCCATCTACAACGTATGAATGGCTAAGACCATCTACAACATATAGAAGGCTAAGGCCATCTACAATGTACGAAAGGCTATGTCCATCTACAATATATAAAAGGCTAAGGACATCTACAACGTATAAAAGGCTAAGGCCATCTACAATGTATTAAAGGCTAAGGCCATCTACAACGTATAAAAGGCTAAGGCCATCTACAACATATAAAAGGCTAAGGCCATCTACAACATATAAAAGGTTAAGGGCAGTATCATAGTAATCGACTCGATTCGATTACGATAAATCAACTCGACACGGTTGAGATAATTAAATGGTTATGACCATCTCAAAATGAACAACAGCCAAGGCCAGTATCATAGTAATCGACTCGGTTTGATTACAGTATATAAATTCGACACGGTCGAGATCGCTAAATGGTTACGACCATCTCAAAACGAACAAACGGCCAAGGCCAATATCATAGTAATCGACTCGGTTTGATTACAATAAATCAATTTGACACAGTCGAGATCACTAAATGGTTACGACCATCTCAAAATGAACAAACGGCCAAGGCCAGTATCATAGTAATCGACTCAACTCGATTATGATAAATCAACTCGACACAATCAATATCCCTAAGCAGTTACAATCATTCCAAAATAAGCAAATAGCTAAGGCCATTGTCATACTAAGTCAACCCAGCTCGACTACGACAAATCAATTTGACAACGATCGATATTATGTATACTGCTACGACAAGCGCACAAAATAAAATGTACAACAGGTATATATGCATACCAAAAGAATGAATTCCATTTCATCCAAAAAGAAAAGTATACATTTACAAAAGATCATATTTACATGGCTACAAAATTACAACAACAAAATAAATACACACCCGCCGCCACCCTATTCGCCATTGCCAGCCGGCCCGTCGCCATGCCCACCGCCGCCTTCGGCCCGAAATAACACAGAAATCCAGGACCCAGTAGCCAAATGGTTCACATCTTCAAAGGTATAGCCCACCGGGCCCGGAGAATCGGGGTTACACCAACAAGCTTCTCGGGTAACCCAAACCAACCGGCGTCGGTCCTCAACCTTTGCCTCAGTAGCCTGATCAACGGCATGTAGATCTTCAAAAATTGATAGCTTTACTTTGGCGTACACCCACATATCGTGTGCCTCTCTAGACATATCGTCAGCCAACTCGGTCGCTGCTGCTTGCCTAATAGAGTCAACTTTAGCCCTGGTGTTGAGCTCGGCAATTAAGGCATCAACTTTGGCACGCAATTCAGTGGCCACCACCATTATCCCACGGCCAAGCTCCAACTCATCCTCCTTCGACCGAAGAAGGTTCTCTAGCTCCGTGTTTTGAGCCAGCGGAGTCATTATATTTGCATCTATTTTCTCCAATTGAGTCACACGCTCCCGCAACTAAGCTTCCGACTGCTCCAAACCAGCGCAAAAAACATAAAACTGCAGGTCTTGGGCATATATGTCCGCCAACGTCTAGTGCTTAGCACGACACTCTTTATACTTTTTACCACCCTCCTAAGGGTGGCGGTCTTCTTCTAAGCACGCCAGCCCCTCTCCACTTCCAAAATGAGGGTCTAGAAAGAAAAACAGAACACAAGTCAACATACTCCTAAGGTACATTTTAAGAAACAAAAAAAAGAAAGAGCAAAGCATACCTACAAAGTTGCGCTGGCGACTCTTCGGGATAAATCCCTATCGCTGATGTCCTTTAGAGTATCGCTCTCGGTAGCCGCTCAAAGCAAAGTCATGTTCACCGTGGCCTGCTCACTCTCCATCAACAGGTTATATCCGGTTGGGATCACGATCTGACGGTTAGGCCCAACGACCGACATCTCCACTCGAGCGTGATCCCCCCGCGGCATGTCCGCAGTTGCGGGGGCCTGCTTGGAACCTGCCCTTCCCTCATCAGCAACCGCCTCGACAGTAGCCGACATGTCATCTCCTTCAAAATTTGGGGGGGGGGGGGGGAATAGCAGGTACAACCCCCCTTTGAGGGCCCGGCCTCTCCAAGAGAATGGCATCGCCCATCAAGACCGGCCTCGACTTTGGACGGCATACATTCGCCCTCCTACGCTCTATGGCTATTCCCTTTCCTAGAAGCAATTGACACCTCTTCTACTCTGGCGGCTCTTCACCTTCATAAGCCTCCTCTTCGGCACCAGGAGATGGAGGTGAAGGAGTCATCTCGCTCACGGATTTGACCACCGGCAGGGCCTCAGGCCAAGTATCCTTAGGAATATCCTCGCTAGAGGGTTCCTGGGTTGAATATTTGCCTTCGGGCCGAGCAGCTTCGGGAACGTCCTCACTAGAATGCTGCAGGGTTGCATACTCACCCTCAGGATGAGCAACCTCAAGAATATCCTCATTTGAAGGTCCTTCAGGCATATACTATTCCTCAATCAGTCCTCGCCGCAAATGGGACTGCAGCATTCCACCTTCTCCTCCTTCGAGGGGTACTCCGAACTTCCAAAATAAAGTAAGTCAAGCGACAAACACTTGAAAATAGTATTCACGAATTAGAAGTTGGTATAATAATGGGCCGTATTAGGTGATGAATGCCGACCACATCTGGCACTCCTCCGCGAAAGGGATTACCCTCTTCACCCACAACCTTATATGTGGTAAGAGTTGGGGCAGAGAAATCCTAGCTGCAAAAAGGGGAAAGAGAGGAAGTCACAAAATATTGAACAGGCGGAAATTATGAAAAATATTAAGTATGCATAAAAGAACTCACGTTCTCGATTCCACGTCTCTATGAACCCTTCAAGGGTTTCCACCAGGTCCGCCGTCCGGATATAGAAAAATTGAAGCCAGAAGCGGCGATTAGGTTTGTCATCTGCCCTATGACCAGGACTATTGCACCACGGCTCTTCAACTGCAACATTGTTCCCCTTATAAAACTAGGGCTAAACAACTACAACAGGTGGTGGATCGAGACGCCAAGTCCGGCCCGATCAGCGTAAGTAGTCAATATGCGACACACTTTCCTTGTGTACAGAGTGAGCTGAGCTGGGCATACATTGTAAAAGAGGCAAAGCTCCTCCACCATAGGGTAAAATGGAAGGCCACACGCGATCAAAAATGGGTATTCTTAAAAAGCACAGAACCCCATATGTGTACGTTAGCAAAATCCCTTATGGCAGCCTCCATGACCACTATATCGGGGATTTGGAATGCCTCCCGTAGGCTGTACAAATGTGAATCAAGGAACTCAGAGTGATTCCATGCAGGATTTGGGCATCTTGTGGGAAAATACCTCCGAGCATGAAGCTCTCGGGGAAGGACGTTGTCAACTGTAAGGGGAACGAGGGGTCTTTGGGTCTTCTTCCTACTATCCGAAGATGGTGGAACCCTAAAGGAGGACTCGTCTCTGTCTCCCCTATTTTTTTGGCCTCGTCTTGCCATAATCAGTGTTTATCTATGAATAAGTACGTCAACAACTAAAGAAACTGAATCCAAAGAAGACTCGAAGGGTTTAACGCAAAAGTTACTAGGATTCCTTACAGAAGATGAAAACAGAAGAATAAAGTCTGAGAAGTTCAAAAGATAGCAGAAATGAAAGCCTTCACCTATTTATAGGGCCATAGTACATGAAAATTGAAGAGGCAGGCGTCAGAAAAGGGGCGGAAAACCAAAACATCAAATCGCCCCCTGATCCGTCTTGGGAGCAGTTATAATCATGATACATGCCGACAGTGACATCAGTTCGAAATGTAGACCACGTGTCAATGCATTAGCAACGCCACGATGAATCAACATTTCCATCCTTAGAAGATGTACATTGTGTCTGCCTCCAACGGGCGGAAGGACTAACTGTATGGGACCAAACATGGCTTGATCATAGTGGGTCGAACGCAGCTCTTCCCACGTTTGAAAAATTATAAGGGTACGACCCCTCCCCTATGTCTCCTACAGCAAAAGGTGTTGTATAGACGTAGGGATACAAATGATGTCATTTAATTTAGATGTCCCCACTAAAAGGGCGTCAACTACCCCCCCCCCTCCCCCGATGGATTATAGATTTAGTATGGAGGCCTCACCTCTATATAAAGGGAGGCTTCCCTATTGTAATAGATCATGTGTTATAATCTAATAATACAATTTCTCTCATTCTCTCTCTATCATTCTCTCTCAATTGTGATAAGCGGTTACCTTTAAAAGTTTTTCATTTTTGTAAGTATCTCGACATTATAATTACACCGATCTCATATTTAGGTTCATTATATTTGATTACGATTACCCCTCTCATATTTTTTAATTATTTCTAGCTTATAAAGTAATCGTTAACTTTTGAGCCAAACAGAAAGGGAATGAATGAATGAACAATTCAAGAAAGTAGCTGCAATAACAATCAGTAAGAAGGAAGGCAATGAAACACAAATTCTGTGGATTGTCTTTTCATTATTAATGCACAATATCTAGTGGTCATTAGCTAGGGGATTCGATTCTCGTCAAAAAATTATATTGTGTATAGGTTAAACTTTTAATTTTTATTTATATATATACTATTGTTGACTCCCCTTGATTTCTTTGCCTGCTTACTTATTTGTATTTTAACTTCCCTTTGCGACAATTTTAACTCCGTTTCTACATATTTCAACGACAAGTTTAGGCATGTCCATTTGCATGGCCTTGTTAATTGTTTTCTATCTTTTCCTTCTAATAAGTAACTTTCTAGCTTTAACTTTTCTTGTTTTAGGGTAAAATATATTGTTGGTGAAAGAAGAGAATGAAGAAAAGGTGTGGTCGAGCAATTTTGGGCATGCATTTAAACTATCCTTTGATAGATATTAGCCCCACTCTAACCCTTTACACCAATTTGGCATCTCACTATATTTGAGTAGGGGCGGCAAAAGGCAGGCCGGGTGAATGGGTAAAAATCAAGTAATGCTAAAAATAGAAACTATTCAACCCGGCTAATATTTAATATAAATGAAAAATGGATTCTCTTGGATCCATATTATTCACGGCTTCTTGAAACACTTGAGAGACCCTCAATTTGAGTCTTTGTAAATTGTAAATGTGAAAGTTAAAGAGAAACTTTCAGAAACCACTATCTATTAGTGGTTATTAGCTAGTTGTAACTACCATTTACTTTATTACTTCTTGTAGCATTTCTAGGCGTAAAACATGCGATTACGGCTAGACAAATTTTTATATTCGACTGTATTCACGGCGTGAAATAAGGGATTACAACACAAATCGTAGTCTATTCAGTTGATTTTAAATTGAAAGTGAATGAAATAACATAATAAACTCATAATATAACTCAACTAACTCAATTATAAGTCTGAATACATAAAGCCATATGAATAAGTAAATTATATTAATTAAAAAAAGTATGAATACAATTATGAAACATAGCGAGACAATGAATACAATGAAATACATGGAATACAACGAGATACATTAAAATACAATGAAAAAAAGACAATGAAAAAAAGACAATGAAAAAAGACAATGAATGCAATGAAATACATATAATACAACAAGATACATTGAAATATAATTTAAAAAAGCTGTAACAGACTCTTCCAATTGCTCACCCGTAAAACTTCGAATACAGCGAGATACATTGAAATACAATGAAAAAAAATGTAAGAGACTCTTCAAGTTGCTCATCACAAAAACTCCGTCCATCTTTGTTCAAGAATAACCCTAATGTCGTCTCGTCAATAGCAAATTTTGATGAATTTTCAATTTGTTTTCATCGATTATGGGTGTAAAGAAATTGCTTTGATCGCCAAAGATTTTCAACGGATGAAGGGAATCAGCTTTCGGCATAATAATTTCAAAACTTTGCAGTTCAAATCCTGGGCAAAGAGATGAGATTCGAAACTGTAAAAACAAAAATACCTTTGAGAAGCTCTTTAAAAGTAAGCACTAGCACCACGCTGCCAAACGAACAAGAACTTCTGGTGCTAAATTTTTTTGCCGCCTAACTTTCACAAATTACTATTATAGCAACATTACAAGATTGAAACAAACAATAAAGACGATGTGGGTGATAGATAATCTGTGACAAACCAGCCTATCGTCATGTTATTTACCACCTCATTTCCCCCTTATTGTGTTGCTTCATGTTTCAGTATCGATATTAGAGTTGATCGGGTGTAATTGAATTGGTTCTAGTTGGAAATGATGCACTTAGTCTCTTAAAAGAAAGCGTGTTTTAGAAAAGTCAACCAAACATTGACTACATGGTTATAGGGCTCGGATGTGAATTTTAGTGGTTCGATTAGCTTCGGGGGATGATTTGTGACTTAGGAGTGCGATAAGAATCGAATTTGGAGGTCCGGTGTGGAATTAGGCTTGAATTGGCGAAGTTTCAATTTTGGCGGATTCTTGTTGATAGGTGAGATTTTGATCCGAGGGTGAGAATAGAATTCCTAGAGTTTCAGTAGCTTTGTTAAGCGATTTTGGATATGCCTGCAAATGTTTAGGTCATTCGGACGTTGTTTTGGTCGGGTTTTTGATTGAATGCGCATTGCGGAAGTTTTGATGAAAACTAGGTTTGAATCTGATGTATTTTACTTATTTTAGCATTTTTTCATGTGTTTTGAGGATTGGAACAAGCTTTTATAAGGTTATAGGATATGTTGGTGCTTTTGGTTGAGGTCCCGGGGGCCTCAGAGTGATTTCAGATGATTAATCGGAAGTTGGACGCATTTTGTTGCAGCAGATTTTTGTGCATACTGGTATTTCCGCATCTGTGGAAAAGGAGCCACTTAAACGGTTCCGCAATTGTAGTTGGTGGAGCCACAGAAGCGATCGCTAGTGGCCTAGGGGAGGTCCACAAAAGCGGATGGTTGGACGCGTAAGCGGGTCCACATAAGCGAATTTTAAATTGCAAAAGCGGTCAAGGGGAAATCGCAAAAGCGGTGTTTGGATCGCAAAAGCGATCCTTGTGGTTTTAAATGAGACCGCATAAGCAGTTGATTTTGTCGTGGAAGTGGTACCACAGGTGCGGCAAAAGGACCGCAGAAGCGGAAATCGGGCTTGTGTTATAGTGAACAGTGTTCATAAACTTGAAAAAGAAGAAAATAATTTGGACTTCGAGCAAAGCGAGTTTTTGGGAGATTTTGAAGAGGGTTTGAAGGGTTTCATCAGATATGGATATTTGGACTCGGATTACGTTATTATGGTGTAAACCCAAGAATTAATCACGAAAATTCAAGGAATTAAAGGGTAAAAATGGAGAATAGGGCTTGAAGCCTAAAAGGGTTTAAATTGATAATTTGAGGGGTCAAATGGAATCTGATTCTAGTGTATTTTATTTGTACAGACTCGTGGCGAGTTGAGAATTCCGAATATGTGAATTTCATAATTATTTGAGAAGTGGTCCCGGGGCTCGGGTTTTGCCAACTTCGTATTTTTGGGTGTTTTTCGAGTTCTTTCGATTGAGTTATGTTCCATTAGCATATTATAATGTATTCCTTGTGGTTTTGATCAGATTCGGCACCCGAGGAGGTTGATTCAAGAAGGAAAGGCTTAGCAGACTAGTCTCGTGGCCGGTTCGAGGTGAGTAATAGATGTAGATGATGACCTGGGGGTTTAAAACCCCGGGATATCACACTGTGACGCTATATTGAGGCGAGACATGTACTCTACGGTAAGCACGGGGTCAATTGTGATTGTAGACTATGGCTTAGTTCGCCTGAGTAATGTTGTATGGTGTTGTTGGCTAGAAATTAGCTAGTAAATCTCCTACTTGGATGGTTATGGATATATTTGGGCTGCGTGCTGGTAATTTGGATCTCGTAGGGATTATAATCATTGTTTCCATGATGTATAGCATGTTTTCATGATATCAGTCCTGAGTTAAACATTGTCTCAAAATGGCTAGTAAAATGCTAAGGTTTTAAACACCTAATATATAATTTCTGATAATCGGAACTAAAAATGGTAAGTTTGACTATGCCCGTGTGGCTTGTATGCATATAGTTGGACTGATAGTGGATTAGGCTGCACGCCGCAGCATATGTTACGATGATATTGTGCTTGGACTGTAGGAGCCCCTCTGGAGTCTGAACCCCCACAGTGAGCGCGAGTACCTAAATGGATCGGGCTGCGCGCCACAACAGTCATGTGCATTGTGGTGCATCCACGCATTGATATCTATCTAATTTATCTATCTCTACTTCTTGTTATTTCACTATCAAATGTGTATGAGTACTGGTTTTAGATTCACATTGTCGTATTTTCGGGATTTCTTACAATCAAGTCATTATGCATGTCTATTACCACTGAGTTGGAAGTACTCACTTTACTCACTGCACCATGTATGCAGATCCAGGTACTTCGGGAGTTAGCTGAGCTTGTGTTGATTTCAAACTTTGTTCGGAGTGGTCGAGGTAGCTGCCTGATATCCGCAGGACCCAACTCCTCCCCTATCCCCTTTTATTGTCTTTCCGCAGATTTTAGACTATGCATTGATGGAGTCTTATTACACTGTACTGTTAGAGGCGCTAGACTCGTGATCCCCAGGTCTTTGGGAGTGTATTCAGCATTATATTAACATTCAGCTTATTTCGTTCTATAAATCAAAACTATTAGCTTGTGATTGCTAAACAATATTCAATTGAATGGTATTGAGCTTTACGCTCGGGTTGAAAGTGTAAATGGTCGGGCTTGCCTAGTAGTTGTGTTAGGCTCCATCACGACCGGGTTTGGGGTCGTGACAAGTTGGTATCAAAGCAGAAGTCACTAGGCCTCATGAGTCATGAGCCGGTCAGTAAAGTCTCACGGATCGGTACGGAGAAGTCTTTATTTATCCTCGAGAGGCTGTAAAACCTTTAGGATACACTTCATATTCTTGAACTGTTGTCGTGCGTCTTTGTTGTCCCGAGAACTAAATTTTTGTATTCTATTCTCTCGCAGATGGCGAGAACTCGTGCTACCGGACGTGGCGGATGACCACCATTGCCACCAGCTAGAGACTGTAGATGCGGCCATAGTCGTGGTCGAGGTAGAGCAACAGGTACAGTACTAGTTGACCCACCAGTTGCCCATATTCAGGACCACCCTCCAGCTGGAGATGCTCCAGCAACACTCGTTCAGGCACTGACAATGCCTATCATGATTCCTGGTCTTCATGAGGCTTTAGCTCACATCTTATCTGTCTGTACTGGTCTGCCACTACTGCCAAAACTACCTCTCAGACTAGGGGTGGTCATCAGACCCCCACAGCTCGCACACCCGAGCAGGTTGTGTATGGACTACAAACACCAGAGGCAGCCCCAACTCAGACAGTTGCACCTGTTGCGCCAGTCGCACCAGTTGTAGGGTATGTAGTTCCAGTGGTGCCAGATGACGAGTAGCATCAGCTTGAGAGGTTTGGTAGACTTCAGCCTCCGACATTCAACGGCACGGAGGGCGAGAATGCCCAGGGATTTCTGGACAAGTGTTAGTGGATGCTCCGCACTGTAGGGATCTTAGAGTCGAGTGTAGTGTCTTTTACCACCTTCCAGTTCTAAGGGCTAGCTTTTACATGGTGGGAGGAGTTTGAGAGGCGTAGGCCTACGGGAGCAGCACCCCTTACTTGGAAGCAGTTCTCCACTCTCTTTTTGGAGAAGTATGTGCCACAGTCTCATAGAGAGGAGCTGCGCTGATAGTTTGAGTGGTTGATCCAAGGTGATATGACACCGACCCAGTATGAGTTGGGGTACACGGAGTTGGCTAGACATGCTACTTGGATGATCCCGACAGATCGAGAGAGGATCAGGAGGTTTGTGGATGGCCTCAACTATCCGATTCGTATTTTGATGACAAGGGGGGATGGTAGCAGCTCCATTTGAGGAGGTAGTTGATATGACTCATCAGATTGAGATAGATCATCGCCGGGAGCGTGAGGAGAGGGAGGCCAAAAAGCTTTGAGGCTTAGGTAGCTACAGTGGTGCTCCATCTAGGGGCCAGTTCCAGCAGGGCAGAGGTCGTTCTTTCAGGCCTCCTTAGACAGGTCGCCCAGAGTTCAGTGGGGCTTCTTCCGGTTGTAGCCGTCAGGGATATCAACATGGCCAGTCTTCACTCAGAGCCCTTCCAGCTCAGATTTCTACTTCTGCTTCTTCTGTCCAGAGCTCATCTGCAGCGAGGGGTTCCCTTCAGTCCCCTTCTCCATCTCCGGGTAGTTGTTATGGGTGTGGTAAGTTTGGCCACATAAGGAGACAGTGTCTTGACTTCGTAGTGGTTGGTCTCGACAGAGGGATCCTCCCTCCTCTTCTACTCCATCTACTTCAGTACCATCCCAGTCAGGTAGGGGTGGGGGTTGTCACACCTCTTTTTTGATTTACTACTGTACCCGTGAGGGGGTAGAGGAGTTTTTCCAATTTAAGGACAGTCGGAACTGGATTAGATATTTACGTTTTCAAAGTCACCACTTGAGAATATAATTGTGTCCCAAGTCACCGATTTAATCCCGAACCGAGGAAAGTTTGACTCTATTAAAGTCTGCGAACGAGAAATCGGGCACTTCCGGATTCCGTGGTTCTAGCACGGTCGCTCAACTATTGTTTTGATTTTATATGATTTCAATTATATATTTTAATCATATGCATTAGTTTTCTGCTTTTGAATTTTAAGAATTGCAACATCGTGAAAATATCTTTGGCCACACCATACTAGTACGCCTGTGGCTTTGGATATATTTCGACTTCGTTGGGAGTAAAATTTAGGTCACATAAATGTGCACCCATTCGAGTGAATGTCTATTAAAAGCGTTTTTAATGGTGTCTATTCTTTGTTACTTTAGGAAAGATCGTGAAATTGGCTAAACGATCCTTCAGAGTCTAAAGATTTTATAGTTATTATTTGGGGGTCCGGTGCGTTTTTACCTTGCAACGAGGCTCATCCCATTTCACTTATAAAGGTTAAGCCTATTTGTGTACTATGTTTTCTAATTTTGTTTTTCCCTTAATAGAAATAATTGCTAGCAATTTTATAACATATTCATTTTATCATCTATTCGGATCCAGGCCACTACACGTTATTGGGCCTGGAATCTGGACCATTAAACAGAAGTGCACAAGTGCATAAGCCCAGTTAGTATTTCCGTATATATTTCTCACAGGCATAAATGTCGTATCGATTGGAGTTGGGCCTCTTTTCATGACTATGTCCAAATTATTACTAGGTCCAACGCAGGTTAATACATTTTTAATAAACTAACCGAGACATAAGCAAATATTATTAAGTTCAGTATCAGAAATTAACTAGACATATTAACACTGATTTATATTTGAATACTACTATTTAGTCACTCAACTTAGCTAAGTCCGATCTATGTATTATTTTCGGTCGAAACAATACTTATTAAGATGTAGAGCTACCTTGTTGTTTTTGTTTAACTAGAAACATTAATCTAAATCTTCAACCAAACACATTCGAATTGCAATCTGAATTTCATTCATACTTAAACTCCTATTTTACACCATACCACTGAGTTTTAACGTAAGTTTTATAACTAAACAAGTTTAAATGATTCTAAGCCACTAACGCGATTTAACTTTTAACTAATTCATATGTTTCAAATTAATAGTTGTTGATTCATAATTCAATTAACAAAATATCTCGGTATTTTTGTATTACAATTCTCATTTCAACACAGATGCAAATCTATAAAAAAGTTAACTAAGTTTTAGCTAGTTTTCAATTTTAGATCCAGGTGATCATTTTGACTGATCTATTTAGTGTATTTCCTATATTACTATCTACTACTACTACTACTATAAATCTTAATTTAAGTTCGTACAGTCCAAGTTCTTATTACAGCCAGAAGTCCTAGTGAGTTACATGAACTCTAAGTGTCTACAGCTATGACAAAAATAGAAATACAAGTACAAATGAAAACTAATATGCATTTCATTCAGTAAAAGAATTTCGGATACATCCTTGAGAGGTAGTAATGTACCTGGTGAAATCGAGATAAAAACAGTGAGTTCTAGGGGAGTGAAGGAGAAGAAAATCAGCGATAGGCAGCAATCCAAAGATCAACAGCAATGAATGCAAATTAACACAACAACATGCTCGATTTCAGAGTGGAAAATCTAGTGAATTCAACCAAACAAGTAGAAGACCCATTGAATTCAACCAAATAAGTGAAGAACAACAAACAGAAATCCAAAATATCACCCGAACCAGCAGTAATGTCACAGTAGCAGTGTTTTAGTGTATTTTTATTTCAATTCTCCTGAACCTCTATTAATAATGCCTAAAGCGGCCTATTTATAGAGTAAAATGGGAGGGAAATTTGAATTAGATATTCAGATTTCCCACCCATACTCTTTTAAATTATTTTCAGTTTAGTCTAGGTGAATTAAACAGGAATACACTTGAACCCCTGCTAGAAGGTTCTAGGTTATTCTCTATTATTCTATTTAGGCGTAAATGCCTTTATTACCCTCACTTGCTAATGTTTTCTACCTATTTATCATTTTGTTATACCTAGAATGCCCTTAACTAATTACATTAGAACCAAGCCTATTTGTCTTTTATACCCTTAGTCTTTGAAAATTTCTCTCAGAATACCATTTAACTATTCCATTTTTACCCATGTGTTTTGTGTTTATTTACCCGACCAACCTTTAGGTTAATTAGACCTTGAGCAGTCAAGAATCAGAACAGTACTTAACAAATAAGCCAAATACTTAGACTTTATATTATAGCCAATTAAGAACTAAGTAACCCCTTTTTAGAAATAGCCACTTTGCAAAACATAGCCACAAATAGCCTTTTAATTAATCAGGGATCCATACAAGTCAAAAGTCGAAACTGCATTGCAATGATAGCCAACATTAAGTAGTTTTACAATTATAGCCTTAATACGACTAGTTACTCAGAAATTCAGAAGAGTCAAGAGTTAAATTGTATTACAATAATAGCTAGTATTAAACAATCTTGCAAATATAACCCTAATACGACTAAACACTTAATTAATCAGGACTCAGAGGAACAATTAGATAATGGTTGAATCCAATTAATCAGAACATTTAATCGAAAATTAGATCTATCAAGCAAGAACACTAAGCGACTACAAAGCATGTGATTTAACAAGTGACTTAAATTAGAAAAGAAGAGCATATAGTCGATTCCATGTACAAACAAAAAAACCATTGAGCATGAAATAGATTTAGGCAAGCAAATAATAAAGGTAAAAGAATAACAAGTAGCACAGTAGAGAAAAACAGGGTTTGAGGTTACTTAGCTTTTCTATTAGTTTTCGTTTCCTTTATTTCTTTCTTTTCCTTCTTTTTTCTTCATTTTTCTTTCTGGTTCTTGGTTTGTCGTTGTTTGGAGGCCTTGAGCCATTCTTTGACTGTTGGTCTTGCAAACAGAATCTAGGAGTCGTTTTTGTACTGAAAGACTCGTGTTATAAGGAATAATGGTTAGACTGGGGTGGTTTTGGTTTGGGGGTATCCGCCGGAGTAGGGTTTCGGCGGGATATTTTTTGATATTTGAAGGGATGGGCTCATATTCGAGGGAAGGTAGTTGGATTGGGTGAAAGAGGGGCTCAAGGTGGTTCTAGGGTGTCATTGGTAGAGGCTGATTCAAAGAGTGGTGGTCGCCGACTAGGGTTCCAGCGACCTATTTTTCAAGATTCGAGAAGAAGGAGAGGGTTTTGGATGGAACTGAGATGATGGGGTAAAAGAGGAGGAGGGGAGGGTTCAGGGGTATGAAAATTAGTTGGAGAAGATGACCAGAAACGGACCACCGGTAGGGTTCCAGTGGCCCTGGTGGAGAGGAAGGAGAAGTGTATGGCGGCTAGGGTTTTGAAGTTATAAGGGTAATTGTGTATTATGGTTAAAATGTAATGGAGGGTGTATTAGATATAGCAGACCTGTAATAATGGTTCCCAGCCGTTGGATTAGATCAAACAAATGGCCAGGATTCACCGGCCACTAAACGGTGTCGTATAATTTAAATGAGGCTTTCCTCTCATCCGTTAGATCATTTAGATGGACGGTTGTGATTGTTTTCCACGAACGACGTCATTTTAATTATTAAATGACCGTTACCTATGGGCCGTTTGATCAATTAATAAACCGTTCAGATTTATTCCCTTTCAGCGATATCGTTTGGTTTATATATAGGCAGGCCGGCTTGTTTCCTTTGGGCCTGGTCTGTGTAATGCGTTAATTGGGCTGGTGATTTTTTGTAATTTGGCCCAAATACTTTGTATTTTGTATTATTCTTTGTATTATACCTTATATTTTGTATTTTCTTATTGTATTTTATTTATTATTTTTATTGTATTGTATATATTTATTTTTTTGTATTTTATTACCACTGTATTTATTATCTCTTGTATTTTGTTTTTTCTTTTAACTATCTAATTTTTCTAGAATTAAGAGTAATTATGTTATATTTTTGGTATTTTCTAATTAACACAAGAATGTATTTTGTTTTAATTCTCTTTACTTTAATTTCAACAAATAGAAACAAACACTGGTACTTCTTCACAATGATCAACAAATTTCACACAAAAATCATTTTTATACTTTTTTTGGATTTATTTGCTTGGGGCAAAAATCACGTGCTCACAGCTGGCCCTCTTTGCTCGAGAACACGCATAGTTTCAGTGCAAAGATAAGATAGCTGTAATGAAGGATTTTTGCCAATTTGCATATTCCGTGTGAAGCATTTTTTGAAAATTTTGACCGCATCCTCCTTCAAGAATTGCCTACATATCCTGAGCTAAACAGGAATCAGGTCAGTGTAGTTCTGGAATGTTTGATAGTTGAAACTACCAGAGAGTTGTGACTCTATTGTTGTTGCCTGTTATTTCTGCCTGCTGGTCTCCTTATTACACCGTGGTAAACATAAAAGAAACTAAGCAAAACTATGTTGTATGTTGTACAAAATCCTAGCTATATCTTTCAGCTGGTTCTTGTGTTTCATTTGTATCTTCCATTCATCAAGAAGACTCTTATTTGCAACTTGCTTCAAATGTATTTCTTTATTCTTCAAGTGGGCTCCTGATTGCAAAACTTGAAAAGTATTCCCTTGTTCTTCAGATGGGAGCCTGATTGTAAAAAAAACTTGAAAAATATTCCCTTGTTCTTCAGGTGGAAGCCTGATTGCAAAACATGAAAAGTATTCTCTTGTTCTTCAGGTGGGCGCCTGTTTACTATTAAAATAAAGAAAAACTTTCTACTCCACTATGGGGCTTTAAATATATCATGCTATTAAATGTCAGCTTAAAAAAATTTCATTTGAAAGATATTCCCTTATTATCCAGGTGGGCGCCTGATTGCAAAAAATATGAAAAATATTCCATTGTTATCCAGGTGGACGCCTGATTGCAACAAACTTGAAAACGAAAACATTCCCTTGTTATCCAGGTGGGCGCCTGATTGCAAAAAAGTTGAAAAGAAAATATTCCCTTGTTATCCAGGTGGGCGCCTGATTGCAAAAAACAAACTTGAAAAAGAAAATATTTCCTTGTTATCCATGTGGGCACCTGATTGCAAAAAACTTGAAAAAGAAAATTTAGGTGGGTTATACGGTGTTCGTGGGTATGGTTGATATGGGCGAGACTGGTAATGATATGGGTTGGGCCCCGGGACCAAGACCTTCCCTCTATAACTGCCACTTCTTATTTCTTTTTCTTCCCAATTGCTCCTCCCGTCCCTATCTGAATTGCTTGCTTTGTAGCCTTGGTGACTAATAACTCATGATCCTATTTGTTTTAAACTTCTTCCACAAAACTCCCTATTTTTAGCACCTTATTAAAGGTATTTCCGATTGCAGACACCAGATGCCCGTAGTATGTCGGCTCCAAAGCTTGTAAGAAACAATCTACCATTTCTCCTTCTTTCATTGGTGGATCCACACGGGCCGCCTGTTCTCTCCACCTGAAACCGTACTCCCGAAAACTCTCTCCGGGCTTCTTTTCCATTTTAGTCAATGACAATCTATCGAGGATAATTTCTAGATTATATTGAAAATGGTTCGCAAATGATTGAGCCAAATCATCCCAAATGAACCATCGAGTATGATTTTGACGGGTGTACCATTCCAGTGCCGAGCCATTGAAGCTTTGACTGAAATAAGTCATAAGTAGTTCATCTTTTCCCCAGCTCCACGCATTTTTCTGTAATAACCTCTCAGATGGACCGCTGGATCACCATGTCCATCATACATGTAACATTTCGGCAATTTAAACCTAGCAGGTAGTTGTACCTCGGAGAACAAACACAAGTTCTTGTATGCCACATTGACTTGCCCTCCCAAACCATGTATATTACGAAACGACTACTCAAGGCTCTTTATTTTCCTGGTCATCTCCTCATGCTCAGGATGTTTGACAGATTTCTCTTCTTCCATCATATCGATAAGTGGGGTATAGGAATCATGTTGTCTGAAGGTGGGTTCTGGAGGGTAGTAATGATTATCCTGGATATGAAATATAGGCTCACTAGAGGATTTGTGTAAAGCGGCTGGTGGTGGTGCCACATACACTGGAGCAGCCTGGGGTGGTGGTGGTGGAGCTTGTTTAGGAAGTGAGGGTAGAGCTTGTGGTGTAGTGGAGTAATAGTGTGGTTATATAGGGTATGCAGAAGATGAGTTCATGGTGGGTGGATCTTGGTTCGGGACTGATGAAGGAATATATGTGGGATTGGTTGGGTAGGTAGGTAAGGGTTGTCCCCTCAACCAAGCCTGATAAATTTCCGACATCTATTATTTAACCTTATACATTTATTCCTTCATGGTATTCACATCTACTACTTCCTCCTCTTGCACGGGATCCATGATTGTCGGCTCAATTTCTTTGGTAACTGCTTTTGTCATGCTTTCAGAATGAGTGTTGTAGTTGTGATGTGCCAAAATGCCAGTTTCTAACTGCTTTATCTGATACTCATCAACGACAAAAACTTGTTAATAGTTAGATCATAATAGATGAACATCACAAGTTTTAAAAACATAACTTTTTGCCTGGCAATTATGCGTTATCCAGACATTATTGATCTTTTCGCCACTTTTCTTTTTCGGCTTTTCCTTTTTTTTTATTTTATTTTGTTTCCACCTTTTTTTCTTCTTTTTTTTCCTTTTTTCTTTTTATTTTTCGATCCTATATGTTTGCCTATTGCACAAACAATTGCATGTAAGGAAAAAGATAATGACAACATTTTGGATTTTCAATTTCATTGATACTCAATCATTGATTACAAAAGATGATACAAAAATAAAAATACAAAAAATACATGTCCTATGAATACATTAAAGCTCCTAGTACCCGCGAAACATCGTTCGGTCTTACCCTGGGCCTATATACTGATCCCCTTTAGAGTTTATCCAGGTCTATCATTACTTGTTTCACAAAGATCATTGTTGTTGTGGCGAATGTGTACTGGGTCATATCCTCGCACAATTGGCATTTCCATGTAATATAATAAGCAATGCTGACAATTCTTTCCCTGATAATCCCTTTCTCTCAAAGCAACATCCTGATCTGTTCGGCACGAGCATCCAAGGTTTGCTAGCTCTTCTTTTGAAGTTGCTGTAGCTCCAATTCCTACCGAGCCATGGCCATATAGCAGTGCTCTCTTTCTATGTCAAATTGTTTTGTTTGTTTGTTACTTTTGACCTCGACCGTGACAATCTTTTTCCTTAGCCGAGCAACTTCAACATTATGTTCATCTTTTAACTGTTGGATCATCCGAGCCCTTTCTTCAGCATTCCAGGCCAATTGTTTCGGAACCCCAATTAATTCCTTCGCTCCTTTATCTATATCAAACCTATAGTCGTTCACCTTGTACCGCAAATTATCAATTAGATTTTCATCTCAGGCAAGTCAAACTGGGGGTTCGGTTGTTGCTCTCATTTTTACAATTTGAGCCTTCAATGTTTCATTCTCTTTAATCAGCTGTTTCCTTTCACCCTCATCGGACGCTGCTTGTAAGATTCTTTCGAATTTGAGGTACTGAAATTGTTTCTCCAACATAATGATTTTGGCTCTATATTCATTCTCCTTGGCCAGCCAATCACATTGTTCCTTTGATAGCTCGCAAATTCTTCAATGCGAGGTCTCTTCGTCGGTCTTTCATGCTCAAAATCTCTATGGTACCATGCAGAATACCCAGGTGACACTTCACCTCTAGCCCGATCTCTCACACAAGTGTCCACTCTCAGACATTGGCACTCATTCCATATTTGCCGGACTTTTGCTTCTGGAAATTGCCCATCTGGGCTAATCTCTATTGCTTGAAGGCTGAGATCCCCATCTTTTGGCACAATTTGATATCTTTCGAGTTGCCGCAATACTCGGTATGGCGCATAAGGTTGGATACCCTTGAGACCCATTAAAAGGAAATATGACCCTTCTACTGGCATGTATATAACTTCATTGAAGGGCAACGATCCGTTTTCCCATCTATCTGGCTAGCAATAAGTGATTGGAAGTAGGTGACCCAACTTTTTGATCCTTCTAGTAACTTGGCCTCTTTTGTCCTCATGTAGAATTCTTCGATACAAGTCTTTTCAGACGATCCATAACTCAAAAACTGAGGATGGTGGCATAAATGCTCTATCATCCACATCTGAAGTAGTATATTACACCCCTCGAAGAAATCTTCTCCCGCTTTGCAGGTTGTAAGAGCACGGAAGATATGGGTCACTATCATTGCTGCCAAAGTACTGTTGTCCTGTGTAAGGAGAGTACTGTGAATCCCGACAACTCTGATGTCAATGTTCCCGTCTTTCCTTGGAAATATTATTAGCCCCAGAAAGGCTACCATGAAGGCAAAACGCCTATGTTCCTCACATTTATCCCGGTTTGCTTTGCTGCAGAGTTTGTTCGTTGGAACATTAAATCCCCCAACGTGGCCATATCTGCGATATATAAAGTTCATGGTGCAAAACCCGTGGACTAAATCTTCGTTGTGAACATTTCTGGCTATTTCCAAAGAGTCGAGGAATCTGGCACAGTGATGGCTCTTGGAGCAACCGGATACTTGTCTTTTAAGGGAACCTCATCCTTTCCGATGTAGTTAGCACTCTCTTCCAATGTTGGAGTGAGCTCAAAGTCCGAGAAGTGGAGCACATTATGTGTGGGATCCCAGCAGGCAACTAAAGCTCGAATAATGTCGCCTCGAGGTACTATATCAAGCAGCCTAGTAAGATCTTTCAAATATTTGTTGACCCAATCTTGTCCATCTTGGCCCAAATCATTCCTCCATAATCGTAACTCCAGAGGGATCTTATTAATTAGTGAAAAGGATTCGTTTTGCATTATGCTCATCCTGCACATTTATTAAAGGCGATTTAAACTCATATTATTTGACTCTAAAACAAAAGATTTTTCAAAGAAAATTTTTCATCATTTTTCTTCAAAAAGAATCCTTATTTGTAAACTCAGCCTTCCAATGACTTCAAAAGTGGCCATTTTTGCGCAAACAGCCTTCCGGTGTCCTTTCGAAACATTCAGCTATTTTCAAAAATGGCATCATTTTGATCTATTAAAAGATAAAAACTTGACACTTTTTTTTGGTTATTTTTGAAAATGGGTGGTTGGACCAGTCACGGGTTGCTTACGTATCTTGCCTAATGGAGAGAATCTAACCAACGTAGTTAAGTCAAATTGTTTTAATACCAACTATTTTGAAAAAAATTATCCCGACTATTTTCAAATTTTCTTTTCCTCAAAATTTCGACAGCGTTTCGTCAGTATTTAAGTATTGATATTCTAGAAATCGCTTTTTCTCTCTTTTTGTTTTTAGGTATTTGGCCGGTCAGCATAATAGTCCAGGACAAATAAATACAACATGTAATCATGCTCGGTCTTTTCATATTAAGGTCATGTCACGACCCCAAATCCGGTCGTGATAGCGCCGAGCACATTGCTAAGCCAGCCTGACCAATCAATATCAACAACGGAGCTAGAAGCTCTCTTTAGCCCATTTAAGCATATTAACTCACGAAGGAACAGCGATACATATAACAAAAATGGGGAACCAAGTCCTATAATACATCGACTCCCATAGACCGAAGGGTCAAGAGTCATGAGCCTCTACTGAACATGAGTGTATAAAGGTTTACAAGATACCAAGTGCGGAAAGAAAAGTCAATACAAAATCAAGAGACAGTAAGAAGGAATATCGGGTCTTGCGGACTCTGCAACTACCTCGAATATCCACAAATGTCGCCTCGCACAGCTACTAGATCACTGCTGAGAGGTACCTGGATCTGCACACAAGGTGCAGGGAGTAAAATGAGTACTGCCAGACTCAGTGGTAATAAACAAGGGTAAGACAGCGCAGATAAGAAATCCGCAATAAAGCACTATGTAAAGCTGTAATCGAATACCCTGTCACAGAATCACTATCAACTGTACCTGTACCAATAAGTACTAGCAATACCGTATAACAGCTAGCAGATGTAGCTAAATGCAATGCAATGCATGATATGCCCGCTACGGCGAGTAGCCCAATCCAATTTGGGTACCCGTGCTCACTGTGGGGGTTCAGACTCCGGAGGGGCTCCTACAGCCCAAGCACAATATCACTGCGTTACTGCGGCGTGCAGTCCGATCCAACACATATACCGCTGCGGCGTGCAGCCCGATCCACTACCAGTCAGCTAATATGCAAATACAGCCTCGCAAGCTCAAAAGTAGTTTTGAAAACCTTTTTATCATTTTTCAGTTGGAAAACAGTAATATCAAGTTCCACAGATTGGAAATAGCATGATAACAGAAATAGCTACGGACTGGTAGTAACTAACATGTCAATATGATAAGACAATGATAACGATCCTCGCGGGATCCAATAAGTGGCTCACGGCCCACAAGTATACTCAACCGCCCAAGAAGGGGGTTCTATGGCTCAAGAGTAGCCAATATCACAGTACATAGTATGCAACCATCCGAGAAGGAGGTTCGACGGCTCAAGAATAGCCAATGTCATAACACAGTATCAACAAGTCGGACTAAGCCATAGTCCCCAATCACAATCGACCCGCACTCACAAGAGAGTACGTGTCTCGCCGCTATACAACGTCACAAAGTGGTATACCGGGGTTTCGAACCCGCTGGTCATCACCCACATCTATTACTCACCTCAATACGGCGCGATGACTACTCCGCAATGCCCTTGCCACGAGAATCAAGCTCCGCACGCGTAGAATCTGATCAAATACGGTAGAAATACAACAAATTAGGCCAATGGGACGACACCCAATCAATACAACTCAATTTACATCAAAATCCCCAAAGTTGTCAAAACCTGACTTTCGGTACACTTCTCGAAAAATTACAAAAGTCACATATTCGGAACCCTCATCTCAATACGAGTCTATGCATATCAATTTTACCAAATTCGGACTCCATTTGCCCATTCAAAACCTTGATTTTCTAAAGTTCAAGCCTAGGGTTAAATCTTCCATGAATCACCCCAAATTCCTCCATTTTCATGATATAATTGCATAATATTATCAATACTAATCATAGTTTAAGTCCATAGTTGATTACCTGATGATTTCCCTTGAGTTTCTCTTCAAAATCGCCCAAATCGCCTCTAAAGCCGAGACCCAAATGTGTGAAATGTTTCGGAAATTTTCTAACTTCTGATACACTTAACTCACTGCGATTTTCGCTTCTGCGGGCCATTTTCCGCCCCTGCGGAACCGCTTCTGCGGAATACCCTCCGCCTCTGCGGTCCTTCCCGCTTCTGCGTACAGGAGTCCGCTCCTGCGAGCCCGTATCCGCGACCGGAGGGTCGCTTCTGCGTTTCCAGGCCTAGCCGGCCAATTCCGCTTCTGCGGCTCACTTTCCGCACCAGCGGTGCCGCTCCTGCGGACGAAACTCCACTTCCGCAATCCACATCGCTTCTGTACTCTTGTATCTGCTTCTGCGGACTCGCTCCTACGCCCCCATTTCCGCAGGAGCGAAAACAACAGAACCAGAATCCCAAATCTGCAATTTTCCAGATTTTCTCCCGTTTAGCCATCCGAAAACATCCCGAGGCCCCCGGGACCTCATCCAAACACACCAACACATCCTAATACTTTATTCGAACTTGCTCCAATCCTCAAAACCCGTCTAACAACATCACAACCCATAATTCTGTGACGACCCAAAGGGTCATCACTTATTTTATTAATCATTTCGAGCTTCCGAGGCCTTGAAAACCTCATTCAATGTTGCCTCGATTTACGTGCACGATCCGAGCATGTAGCCGGAAAGATTTTTTGATAGAAAATATGAATTCTATGAGAAATTTGGATAAAAATGATATTAATATTGATATGGTTGACTTCGGTCAATATTTTTGGTAAACGGATCCGGACCGGAGATTTGATGGTCCCGAGAGGTCCGTAGAAAAATATGGGACTTGGACATGCGTCCGGAGTCGAATTCCGAGGCCTAGAGCCCAAGTTATGAATTTTTATGTGAAATTGTTTTTGATGTAATTATTAAAGGAAATAAATTAATTGACCTTGGTATCGGGCTCGTATTTTGGTTCCGACGCCCGGTACAAGTCTTAAATATTATATATGTGATTTCTGTAAAGTTTGGTGACATTTGGATGTCGTTTGAGATGTTTTGGACCTTGAGTTCCAAGTTAAGAAGTTTTGAAAACCAAAAGTATGAAAATCATAAGTTTAAGGCTTGATTTGATTAAAACGAAGTGATATTGGCGATGTGATCGCACGAACAAGTTCATAATGTGTTTTTGAGGTTATGTACATGTTTGGTTTGGAGCCCGGGGGGCTCGGGTAAAGATTTGATAGGCCGTTGGATGAAATTCTGAATTTTTGAACTGCTGGTTTTTCACCCAGCTGTTGGCTTCGCAATTGCGAAGTATTTCTCGCAATTGCGAAGGGGACAGTGTAAGGCAAGGTTTGCAAATTGCAAAGCCCCCTTTGACCCAGCCTTGTTCGCAAATGCGAACAATTGTTCGCATTTGCGAAGGTCCCCAGTGCCTGCCTATGTTCGCAAATGCGAACAAAAGTTCGCAAATGCGAACATTCCCCATACTTCCTTGGTTCGCAAATGCGAACCATTGTTCGCAAATGCGAACACTGCCTTATACAGCATGTGTTCGCAAATGCGAACATTAGTTCGCAAATGCGAACAACCCTTTGATTGCCAGTGTTCGCAAATGCGAACAAATGTTCGCAAATGCGAACTTCCCAGCCTTAGCTTATTTTTTCAAACTCCAGAAATTGGTCGGGGTTCGCAATTGCGAACCCATGTTCGCAAATGCGAACACAGAGACCTGAAAAGACGAATTTCAGTCATTTCTTCACATTTTACAAAACCAAAACACCCATTTGCGATTCTTCAAGGATTTCTTCTTCATCAAAACGATTGTAAGTCACTTTTTACTTAATTCTTTCAATTCCTAACATCATTAAACATGTTTTTCATAAGAAATTAAAGATTTTCATGGTAGAATTCTTGTTTTTGTTACAAAATAGGGTTTTTCATAAATTGGGGAATTGGACCTCGAATTGAGGTCTGATTTTGAAACAAATCATATACATGAACTTGTGGGGGATGGGTAACCGGATTTTGGTCCTAACCCCGAGTTCCGACCATGTGGGCCTGGGGTTGAAATTCACTATTCCGGGCAGAATGTTGTAAAAGTTGTATTTGGTCTTAAGAATTAGTTTGTTGAGTAGAATTGATGATATTAAATCAATTGTGTATAGATACGGTTGGATTGGAGCCAAGTTGAAAGAAAAAGACATTTCCACGGATTGAATTGTTCATAAGCATTCGAGGTAAGTGTTTGTTCTATCCGAGCTTGAGGGAATATGATTATGTGTTATGTGTTATGTGATCGAGTGCGGTGTATGGGCTGTGGTGACGAGCATCCATATACTGGCGTCTAGTATGACCGTGAGTCGTTGGAAAATGATTATTTTGAGATATATTACAGATGAATTGTTATTGTTCTCCCTTGTTGGGACTTGTTGTGAAGATAATTATTGATTGCCCTTGATGGGACGGTTTATGAATTACTGTTGTTTCTTTCTTTGCCCTTAATTGTGATTGTTATTTGGGTGAGGAAGAGTGATAATGCACGAAGGGTGATGCCGTGCCATGTTTATTTATTTATGCACGAAGGTTAATGCCGTGCCATGTTTATTTATTGATTATGCACGAAGGATCATGCCGTGCACTGTTATTGAACCATGTACGAAGGATCATGCCGTACTATGGATGTGAGGATGAGAGTAAAAGCACGAAGGGTGATGCGTGTACTTTATTTGTTTGTTTGGTGAGGATGAGAGTAAAAGCACGAAGGGTGATGCCGTGTACTTTATTTGTTTATTTGGTGAGGATGAGAGTAAAAGCACGAAGGGTGATGCCGTGCAATTGCTTGCTATTTCTTGAAGTGATATTATTCGTGTTTACATTATACTTTCTTTTCCTTGTGAAATTATTAACTGTGGTTAATTGTTGAATTCTTTAAGATATTCCTTATTGTGTTATTACTTGATTATTTCTTGTTATTTTGTGGTACACATATATATATTGAATTGCACGGGTTTATGTGGGTGTCTGGTCCTAGGCTTGTCACTACTTCGCCGGGATAGGCCAGGCACTTACCAGCACATGGGGTCGGTTGTGCTGATACTGCACTTCTGTGCATTTTTGCACAGGTCCAGGTTTCGACCAGGAGCAGCAGCAGTAGATCTTTTGCATGGGAGTTGATCATATTTGAGACCGAGGTAGCTTGCGGACATCTGTAGGACCTGCGTCTTTCCCTTTACTTATGTTACTAGCTGTAGTCTCTTTGTTTCGAGACAAACAGAATTATGTTATATTTCCTTCAGACTTTTATGTGTAGTATTCCATAGTAGTTCGTGAGTTGGTGACTCCACATCTTGGGTAGAGGATTTCAGTATGATTTTCACCTTATGATTTGTTATTTCCATTTCGATAAAGTATTCCGCATTTATTTAATTAAAATTGTGTTAAAAACAGGATAGTATGAATACAGTGGCTTGCCTAGCTACCACGAGTAGGCGCCATCACGATCCCGATGTTGGGTAAAAATCCGGGTCGTGACAAGTTGGTATCGAGCTCTAGGTTACATAGGTCTCACCACTCACGAACAATCTTAGTAGAGTTTGAGAGGTAGGTACGGAGACGTATGTACTTGTCCTCCGGAGTCTATTGAGTTAGGAAAAAGTCTCTCATTTGTTCCTTCTTGTCATGCGACTTGTTCCTCAATTACCGATTGAATTTCTATTCTGTCCTTTCGAGATGGTAAGGACACGCGCTTCTTCGTCCGGCGACCGGCGGCCGAGCCCCGGGCGGCTCACCGCGGGGGCGGGGGTCGGAGCCGTATCGAGAGGCCGTGGTAGGGGTAGAGCTCGGCCCCGAGCAGCAGCTCCAGAGGTGGAGGCTCATATTGAGATTGACGAGGAGGTTCCGGTTCCGGCAGCTCCAGTGGGCCCGGCTCAGGTCCCGGGAGAGGCTTTGATTACCCCGGATCTCGGGATGCTTTGGTCAGAATAGCGGGATTCGTGGACAACATTGCCGGAGCGGGTTTATTATCGGTTGCCCAACCACTTCTCGGGCTGGAGGAGGGGCCCGGACTCCTGTTGCTCATACTCCGGAGCCGGTAGCTCCTCGGCCTCAGGCACCGGTGGTTCGGCCAGCTGTGGCCACTCAGTCGAGTACCACGGCTCATGCCGGAGATGGAGCGGCCATGACTTCCGATTCGTTATGGAGGCTTGATCGGTTCTCCAAGTTATTTACCACTACATTTAGTGGAGCCGCATCAGAGGATCCTCAGGACTTTTTATTCGGTTGCCATGAGATTCTCAAGACTATGGGGATCGTGGAGACAAACGGAGTTGACTTCTGTACCTTCAGGCTTGCAGGATCCGCCAAGACTTGGTGGAGAGATTATTGCTCTGACTCGACCAGCAGGGTCCCCAGCTTTATCATGGGACCGGTTTGCGGAACTATTTATGGAGAAGTTTCTCCCTGCTACTCAGCGGGATGTACTTCGGAGGCAGTTTGAGCGCCTCCGTCAGGGCACTATGACGGTTACATAGTATGAGACGAGATTTGTCGATTTGGATCGTCATGCAGTGGTGATACTTCCCACAGAGCGGGAGAGGGTCCGCAGGATTTATAGATGGGCTTAATCAGCCGATTAGACTCCGGATGGCTATGGGCGTGGGGAGTGACATATCATTTCAGGAGGCAGCCAATGCAGCACGCAGAGTTGAGATGGCTCTTGCTAGGGGAGGCGGTTATTCTTCGGATAAGAGGCCTCGTCATTCGAGCGAGGTTTGGTTAGGTTTTTGTTCTGGTAGGAGAGAATCCTTTGATAGAGGCCGGTCCTCCGAGGCCTTTTCATTCCGCTCTTCAGGCTTCACGGGGTGGACCGGGTGATCGTGGTGTTCGGGGGCATTGTTCGGACCGGTCTCCTATTAATGCTCGGCCTCTTCGAGTGTTCGCGGAGGCCATTCGGGTCGTCGGGGCCAGCGGCCCTATCGGTCTAAGAGTTGCTACGGTTGTGGTGACCCGAGTCATTTTATCGGGAATTGCCCTATAGCAGCGGGCAACTCTCAGCAGCGGGGTCCTCGTCCTATGATTCGAGGCCCCAGCTGACCCTCGCCTGCCCAGCCAGCCCGAGGCGGGGGTAGAGATTATAGAGGTGGAGGTCGAGACCGTAGAGGTGGAGACGCGTCCGGCGAGAGGTAGAGGTCGGCCGGTTGATGTTCGTCCTAGAGACGCGGCTCGGAGGGGAGGTGCAGATCCCGATTCTATGCTTTACCGGCCAGGCCGGAGGCCAGAGGCATCGGATGCTGTGATTACGGGTACTATTCTTGTGTGTGGCGAGAGGTGCTTCGGTATTATTTGACCATGGATCTACATATTCCTATGTGTCTTCCTACTTCGTACCGTATTTGGCTGTGCCCAACTATGCTCTGGATATTCCAGTTTATGTGGCTACACTAGTGGGTGACACTATTGTAGTCGATCGGGTGCATCGTTCGTGCGTAGTTATATTTGGGGGTCTTGAGACCCGTGTTGATCTGTTGCTCTTGGATATGGTAGATTTTGATGTCATATTGGGGATGGACTGGTTGTCCCCATACCATGCTATTCTTGATTGTCATGCTAAGACGGTGACCTTAGCCTTGCCAGAATCACCCCGACTAGAGTGGAAAGGTACCTCAAGCCACTCCGTTCGCATTGTTATTTCCTATGTTAAGGCTCGACGTATGGTCGAGAAGGGGTGTCTAGCTTATCTGGCTTATGTTCGTGATTCCAGCGCAGAAGTTCCTTCCATTGAGTTAGTCCCTATTGCACGGGAGTTTCCTGAGGTTTTTCCTTCAGACCTGCCGGGCATGCCACCCGACAGGGATATTGATTTCTGTATTGATCTGGCACCGGGCACTCAGCCCATCTCTATTCCACCCTATCGTATGGCCCCGCCGGAGCTAAAAGAGTTGAAAGATCAGTTGCAGGACCTTCTTGAGAAGGGTTTTATCAGGCCCAGTGTTTCCCCCTGGGGAGCACCCGTATTATTTGTAAAGAAGAAGGATGGCTCGATGCGGATGTGTATTGATTACCGGCAGTTAAACAAAGTGACGATAAAGAACAAGTATCTACTGCCGAGGATTGATGATTTGTTTGACCAGCTCCAGGGAGCGAGGGTGTTCTCGAAAATAGACTTGAGGTCGGGCTACCATCGGTTGAAGATCAGGGCGGCTCACATTCCTAAGACAGCTTTTCGCACTAGGTACGGGCACTTATGAGTTCTTGGTCATGTCCTTCGGGTTGACCAATGCCCCAGCAGCATTCGTGGAGTTGATGAATCGGGTATTCAGGCCTTACTTAGATCTGTTCGTGATAGTCTTCATAGATGACATCTTGGTGTACTCCCGCAGCCAGGAAGAGCACGAGCAGCACCTCGGAGTGGTTCTTCAGACTCTGAAAGATTACCAGCTATATGCCAAATTTTCTAAATGTGAGTTCTAGCTGAGTTCGGTAGCATTTCTGGGTCACATTGTATCGGTGGAAGGTATTCGGGTAGACCCAAAGAAGATTGAGGCAGTCCAGAATTGGCCTCGACCAGCTTCAGTGACTGAGATCCGGAGTTTCTTGGGATTAGTAGATTACTACCGTCGTTTCGTAGAGGGGTTTTCTTCTATTGCAGCCCCGATGACCAGGTTGACCCAGAAGGGTGTCCAGTTTCAGTGGTCACAGGAGTGTGAGGCGAGCTTTCAGAAGCTCAAGACAGCCTTGACCACCGCACCAGTGTTGGTACTACCTACAGGTACAGGGCCTTATACAGTTTATTGTGACGCATCTCGTACAGGGCTTGGAGCGGTATTGATGCAGGATGGTAAGGTTATCGCTTATGCTTCGAAGCAATTAAAGATACATGAGAAGAATTATCCAGTTCATGATCTTGAGTTAGCAGCAATGGTTCATGCCTTAAAGATCTGGAGGCATTATCTATATGGTGTGACATGTGAGGTGTACACTGATCACAAAAGCCTACAATACTTGTTCAAGCAGAAGGAGTTGAATCTACGACAGCGGAGATGGTTAGAGTTGCTAAAAGACTATGATGTTACTATATTATATCACCCGGGTAAGGCCAATGTGGTGGCCGATGCATTGAGTAGAAAGTATGCCAGCATGGGTAGTCTTGCATATATTCCGGTCAAGTCAGAGACCATTAGCTCTAGATGTCCAGGCCTTAGCCAATCGGTTCGTGAGATTAAACATTTCTGAGCCTAGCAGGGTGTTAGCCCGCACGGTCGCTCATTCTTCTTTATTAGAGCGTATCCGTGAGAGGCAATTTGATGATCCTCATTTGCGTGAGTTGAGAGATACAGTACAGCGGGGAGGTGCCACACAGGTAAACCTAGATGATGATGGGGTATTGAAATTGCAGGGTCGAGTTTGTGTACCCAATGTCGAAGGGATTCGAGAGTTGATCTTAGCATAGGCCCACAGTTCACGGTATTCTATTCACCCAGGCGCCGCGAAGATGTACCAGGACTTACGGCAACACTATTGGTGGCGCGCAGAATGAAGAAAGATATCGTTGCGTATGTCGCTCGGTGTCTAAATTGTCGGCAGGTGAAATATGAGCACCAGAGACCTGGTGGTGTATTCCAGAGGATTGAAATTCCCGAGTGGAAATGGGAGCGGATCACTATGGACTTCGTTACTGGACTTCCTTTGACTCGGAGGAAATTTGATGCTATTTGGGTCATTGTTGATAGGCTGACCAAATCAGCACACTTTATTCCAGTATCTGTCTCCTACTCGTCGGAGAGGTTAGCGGAGGTTTACATTAGAGAGATTGTTCGTCTCCATGGGGTGCCAGTATCTATTATCTCTGATCGGGGAACGCAGTTTACCTCGCGGTTATGGAGAGCGGTCCAGCGGGAGTTAGGCACCCAGGTTCAGTTGAGTACAGCATTTCATCCTCAGACGGATGGCCAGTCAGAGAGGACTATTCAGATTCTTGAGGACATGCTTCGAGCCTGTGTTATTGATTTCGGAGGCTCGTGGGACCAGTTCCTGCCATTAGCAGAGTTCGCCTACAATAACAGTTACCAATCTAGCATCCAGATGGCTCCGTATGAGGCGTTGTATGGTAGGCGATGTCGATCACCAGTTGGATGGTTTGAGCCGGGAGAGGCTCGGTTGTTGGGTACAGACTTAGTTCAGGAGGCCTTGGATAAGGTCAAGACTATTCAGGAGAGATTGCGTTCAGCTCAGTCCAAGCAAAAGACTTATGCGGATCGTAAGGTTCGAGATGTAGATTTCATGGTTGGTGAACGAGTATTGCTCCGGGTGTCGCCTATGAAGGGCGTGATGAGGTTCGGAAAGAAGGGCAAGCTCAGCCCTAGGTATATTGGTCCATTTGAGATTTTAGACAGAGTGGGAGGGGTGGCTTACAGATTAGCTTTGCCGCCTAGCTTATCAGCCGTGCATCCAGTTTTTCATGTATCTATGCTTCGGAGATACCACGGCGATCCCACACATGTGTTAGACTTCAGTACTGTCCAATTGGACAATGATCTATCTTACGAGGAGGAGCCGGTGGCTATTCTAGACCGGCGGGTTCGACAGTTGAGGTCGAAGAGTTATCCTTCTGTGCGCGTTCAGTGGAGAGGTCAGCCTCCTGAGGCATCGACCTGGGAGTCCGAGTCTGATATGCGGAACCGCTACCCACATTTGTTTCCTAACTCAGGTACTTCTTTCTTTTGTCCGTTCGAGGACGAATGGTTGTTTTAGAGGTGGAGATTGTGACGACCCAAAGGGTCATCACTTATTTTATTAATCATTTCGAGCTTCGAGGCCTTGAAAACCTCATTCAATGTTGCCTCGATTTACGTGCACGATCCGAGCATGTAGCTAGAAAGATTTTTTGATAGAAAATATGAATTCTATGAGAAATTTGGATAAAAATGATATTAATATTGATATGGTTGACTTCGGTCAACATTTTTGGTAAACGGATCCGGACCGGAGATTGGATGGTCCCGAGAGGTCCGTAGGAAAATATGGGACTTGGACATGTGTCCGGAGTCGAATTCTGAGGCTTAGAGCCCAAGTTATGAATTTTTATGTGAAATTGTTTTTGATGTAATTATTAAAGGAAATAAATTAATTGACCTTGGTATCGGGCTCGTATTTTGGTTCCGACGCCCGGTACAAGTCTTAAATATTATATATGTGATTTCTGTAAAGTTTGGTGACATTTGGATGTCGTTTGAGATGTTTTGGACCTTGAGTTCCAAGTTAAGAAGTTTTGAAAATCAAAAGTATGAAAATCATGAGTTTGAGGCTTGATTTGATTAAAACGAAGTGATATTGGCGATGTGATCGCACGAACAAGTTCATAATGTGTTTTGAGGTTATGTACATGTTTGGTTTGGAGCCCGGGGGGCTCGGGTAAAGATTTGATAGGCCGTTGGATGAAATTCTGAATTTTTGAACTGCTGGTTTTTCACCCAGTTGTTGGCTTCGCAATTGCGAAGTATTTCTCGCAATTGCGAAGGGGACAGGCTCGCAAATGCGAACCTCTATCGCAAATGCGAAGCCCCCTTTGGCCCAGCCTTGTTCGCAAATGCGAACAATTGTTCGCATTTGCGAAGGTCCCCAGTGCCTGCCTATGTTCGCAAATGCCAGCCTTGTTCGGAAATGCGAACAATTGTTCGCATTTGCGAAGGTCCCCAGTGCTGCCTTGGTTCGCAAATGCGAACCATTGTTCGCAAATGTGAACATCCCTGTGACTGCCAGTGTTCGCAAATGCGAACTTATGTTCGCAAATGCGAACTTCCCACCCTTAGCTTATTTTTCAAACTCCAGAACAAATGTTCGCAAATGCGAACTTCCCGACCTTAGCTTATTTTTCAAACTCCAGAAATTGGTCGGGGTTCGCAATTGCGAACCCATGTTCGCAAATGCGAACACAGAGACCTGAAAAACACGAATTTGAGTCATTTCTTCACATTTTACAAAACCAAAACACCCATTTGCGATTCTTCAAGGATTTCTTCTTCATCAAAACGATTGTAAGTCACTTTTTACTTAATTCTTTCAATTCCTAACATCATTAAACATGTTTTTCATAAGAAATTAAAGATTTTCATGGTAGAATTCTTGTTTTTGTTAGAAAATAGGGTTTTTCATAAATTGGGGAATTGGACCTCGAATTGAGGTCCGATTTTGAAACAAATCATATATATGAACTCGTGGGGGGATGGGTAACCGAATTTTGGTCCTAACCCCGAGTTCCGACCATGTGGGCCCGGGGTTGAAATTCACTATTCCGGGGCAGAATGTTGTAAAAGTTGTATTTGGTCTTAAGAATTAGTTTGTTGAGTAGAATTTATGATATTAAATCAATTGTGTATAGATACGGTTGGATTGGAGCCAAGTTGAAAGAAAAAGACATTTCCACGGATTGAATTGTTCATAAGCATTCGAGGTAAGTGTTTGTTCTATCCTAGCTTGAGGGAATAGGATTATGTGTTATGTGTTATGTGATCGAGTGCGGTGTATGGGTTGTGGTGACGAGCATCCATACACTGGCGTCTAGTATGACCGTGAGTCGTTGGAAAATGATTATTTTGAGATATATTACGGATGAATTGTTATTGTTCTCCCTTGTTGGGACTTGTTGTGAAGATAATTATTGATTGCCCTTGATGGGACGGTTTATGAATTACTGTTTCATTCTTTGCCCTTAACTGTGATTGTTATTTGGGTGAGGAAGAGTGATAATGCACGAAGGGTTATGCCGTGCCATGTTTATTTATTTATGCACGAAGGTTAATGCCGTTCCATGTTTATTTATTGATTATGCACGAAGGATCATGTCGTGCCGTGCCCTGTTATTGAACCATGTACGAAGGATCATGCCGTACTATGGATGTGAGGATGAGAGTAAAAACACGAAGGGTGATGCCGTGTACTTTATTTGTTTGTTTGGTGAGGATGAGAGTAAAAGCACGAAGGGTGATGCGTGTACTTTATTTGTTTATTTGGTGAGGATGAGAGTAAAAGCACGAAGGGTGATGCCGTGCAATTGCTTCCTATTTCTTGAAGTGATATTATTCGTGTTTACATTATACTTTATTTTCCTTGTGAAATTATTAACTGTGGTTAATTGTTGAATTCTTTAAGATATTCCTTATTGTGTTAGTACTTGATTATTTCTTGTTATTTTGTGGTACACATATATATATTGAATTGCACAGGTTTATGTGAGTGTCTGGTCCTAGGCTTGTCACTACTTCGCCGGGATAGGCCAGGCACTTACCAGCACATAGGGTCGGTTGTGCTGATGCTACACTTCTGTGCGTTTTTGCACAGGTCCAGGTTACGATCAGGAGCAGCAGCAGCAGTAAATAGATTGCGTGGGAGTTGATCATATTTGAGACCGAGGTAGCTTGCAGACGTCCGCAGGCCCGGCGTCTCTCTCTTTAATTATGTTATTATCTGTAGTCTCTTTGTTCCGAGACAAACAAAATTATGTTATATTTCCTTCAGACTTTTATGTGTAGTATTCTATAGTAGTTCGTGAGTTGGTGACTCCACGTCTTGGGTAGAGGATTTCAGTATGATTTTCACCTTATGATTTGTTATTTCCATTTCGATAAAGTATTCCGCATTTATTTAATTAAAATTGTGTTAAAAACAGGATAGTATGAATATAGTGGCTTGCCTAGCTACCACGAGTAGGCGCCATCACGATCCCGATGTTGGGTAAAAATCCGGGTCGTGACAAATTCACATCAAATTCAAGCCTAAATTCCTTAAAACATTCCGAATTACGCAATCAATCAAAAACCCGACTAAATGATGCCCGAATGACCTGAAATTTTGCAGGCACATCCAAAATCACCTAACGGAGCTACTGCAACTGTCGGAATTCCATTCCGACCCCCGGATCAAAATCTCACCTAACGTTCGGATTTCGCCAATATTCAACCTTAGCCAATTCAAGCCTATTTCTACACCGGGCCTCCAAATTCAATTCCGATCGCTCCCCTAAGTCACAAATCACCTCCCGGAACTAACCGAATCATCAGAATCCGATTCCGAGCCCTCTAACCAAATAGTCAACTCCGGGTTGACTTTCCTTATTCAAGTTTCCTTCAAAAAGGCTATATGCCTCATTTTCAATCCAATTCACTCCTAACTTACTCGATAGACTCTAACACTGATATAAAAGCATAAAACATGTAATTACAACATAACGGGGTGGTAATTCCCGTGACGATGGGCCGGGTCATCACAGGTCACCTGTCCTAGATGGACCCAACCCCTGTTTTGAGTCCCCTAAGTCAGATGTGATGCAAATAATCGTCCTAATTCTAGGCTTAATATCCTGATTTTCAATGGTACTAGACTGTGTACCCGAGCGGACAACTCGGATCGAGAAGGGGGCTACGTACCGGGGACCTGAGGGATCGTCTGGCTTTGTAACTTTTCCGGCCTCTATTTCTTATTTACGTATGAATTAATAGAAAGTGGAGTCTCAACCAGTACGCACATCCCACAAGGTAAGAAGAGAAGGGTTTTCGGCACAATTTTTATATACATTTCACGTAATATCAAAGCGGTAAACATATAGCATGTTGATCAAAGCATATAATGAAATCAGATATAAACAAAAACAACAATTTTAACTAAGCTCGAATTCTTAAACCCTGAACCAGAAGTTCTAGGTTTCTTGTCCCCAGCAGAGTCGCCAGAGCTGTCACACCTTTTTTCACTATACCGCTTATTAATACTACACCCCGGGAAGAGATATAATAATAAAAAGGGAAGGAGTTTTTCCAATTAAAGGACATTCGGAATGGGATTTATTTATTAAATTTTAGAGTCTCCACTTGGGAAAATAATGGTGTCCCAAGTCACCGGTTTAATCCTGAACTGAGGAAATTATGACTCTGTTAATAATCCGCGAAATTAGAAATTCGGATGAGGAATTCTGTTGACCCGGGAGCAGGTGTTAGGCACTCCCGGATTTCGTGGTTCTAGCACGGTCACTCAACTGCCATATTTGTTTTTATCTAATTTCTTTATATACTTCATTTTTATGCATTATTAATGTCCCGCTTTGTTATTTTTTTAAGAATTGCGACGTCGCGAAAATGCATTTCGAATCACACCGTACCAGTACACCTATGACTTTAGTGCATTTCAACTTCGCCGAGATTTGGATTTAGGTCACATAAATGTGCACCCGTATTAGGAATGTAATATTATTAATCACACCTAAAGTATATATGTCTTTATTAAATTTGGGAAAAGATCGTGAAATTTGCTAAACGATCCTTCCGAGTCTATAATTTTTATGTTGAAACTTATTTAGGGGGCTCGTATGTTTTCATTTTTGTAACGAGGGTCATCCGTTATTTTTAAAGTTCAATCCTATTCGTGCACTATATTTTTATTTTTGTTTTTTCTTTCTAATATATGATTGTTTTTGTATTAATTTCAGACTATTAAAATTGGAGTCCAGGCCATTATTCATTATTGGGCATGGACTTCAGACTGCCTAATAGTTCATAGTCCAATACAACTAGGCCTCTGGAGCCCAGCATATCTTTTGCTCCTATTCGAAGGCGTGAGTGACACATTAATCAGATCTGGGCTTGTATCCACGGCTAGGCCTAGATTATTTAAAGCAAAATTAAGGCAGGCTAATATTTCAATAACAGCATTTTGAACAAATATTATTTAGTACTAATAATTAACTGTTTCAAACAATGCCATATTACATTTGATTATTACTCATTTCAATTTCTTTGACAATTAACTGTACCCCCTTAATATCTAGCTTAAATCAATGTATTACTCAATTGGTAAATTAACGGAGTATGATATCATTGTTCGACTAACAATACTAGTTGCATAATTGTCTATTTATTTTAACTAAAAACAACATTTACATTTTTACTAAAACATGCTCAGATTACAACTATATTTCAAACTGCCATTTTACAAAGTTGAATACAAGTTTATAGCTAGTCTAGCTGCAGTAATTTTAAAACAGTGTCATGATTTGAAATTCGACTACTTCATATTTTAATATTAAAGGATTCCGATTCAGAACTCGACTAACGAAATAGCTAAGTACTAATACTACATGTCTAATTTCAGAACATATATATATATATATATATATATATATATAAATATAAGTGTATTAACTGTGTTTTAGATATAAATCTAAGTGTATTAACTGTGTTTTAGCCGGTTTTAGTTTTAGATTTAGGTGATCACTATGACTAACCTATTAGATATGTTTACTATAGTGTTATCTACTTCTACTTTAATCTAAATCGAGTTCATATAGTCTAGTACTTATTACAACCCATTCCTAAATGAATTACAAAGATCTAAGTATTTAAAAAAACTACATAATAAAAGAACAGAAATATAATTGAATAACTAAAAACTGGACAACATTTTTATTCCTTCAGCAGGCAACTCAATTACAGCTCCAGGACAAGTTGTGTACCTGATTCAAAAGAAAATCAATGAGTCTAGGTTTGGGAGAAGAAGGAAATATCAACAACAGCAATGGCGATAAGCAACATCGAACAGGAGCAAATTAACATAGCAAGTCTCAAAACTCAGCAAGCAACCAGCAAATAACTCGAGCAAACAGAAATCCAAGCTAAGTTGAAGTGAACACAATAGAGGAACAACCAGCAAAGACTCCAGAAATAATACTCGAATTGAATGCTAAGTAGAAGACCAGTAGAGTTCTGAAATTTCAGAACACTTTTGAGTGATTTTTGACTATAAAAATGTGTACCAGAAAATTATACCCCTTATTCTCTGAAAGTTGGAACTCAAATTTTCAACTCTCAAACTCTAAAATTCAGAACCCAAAATGTGAACCCTAGAGTTGAACCCCTTTTTCAGGCTTGAAACAGCCTATTTATAGAATAAATTTGGGGGGAATTTTGAATTAGTTATTCCCCTTTCCCACCCCAACTCTTTTTCAATTAGATCAATTAAGTATAGTAGAATTCTAATGGAAATACACGTTAACCCCTGCTAGAAGGTTCTAGGCTATTCTCTTTTATTCTATTGGGCGGATTTTATTTAGTTGCCCTCAGTTGCTAAGGTTTATTACACATTTACCTTTTAGCTATGCCTAGTCTATCCCTTATTGTTCATGTATTTTCAGAAAACTAGGCATTAAAGTCTTTTATACCCCCATTAGCTCTATGTAATCTACAGAAATACCAATTCACCTTCCCCTTTTACCCCTTACACTTAAGGATATTTACCCGACCTGTCACTAGGTCTGCTGAGACTTGGGTAATTAACATATTTAAAATATAACCCCTTGAGACTCTTTTTAATTCTTAGCCAGTTTCAAACTAATTAACCCTTTTCAAAATTAACAATTTTTACAAATATAGCCATTAATAGACTTTACAAAATCTAAGACCCATACTATGTTGCAAACATAACCACAATAGACGTTTTACACACATAACCTAAATATGCATAAGCACTCAGAAGTTCAGAAGAAACCAACATACCAATCATATTGCAAATTTAGCCATATTTATGTAATTTTGCACAAATAGCCCTAATTACGACTAATCTTTAAAATTAATTAGAACTCAGAGAGACAAATTGGTAATGGTTGAATTCCAACTAATCAAAACCCTAGTTGAGACAGGATCTATTGAACAATAACATAAAAAGAACTAATAGCACATGATTTACAGGTAACTATATCAGAACTTTAAGAATACTTGGTCGATTTCAGGCATACATGTAATAAGCTCAGGTCTAATATGAACACAGAAGAGCAAAGTATAGAACAAAGGTGGATTCACAGTATTTAATCCATTTTAACATGCATAGGGATTTTTTAAACAAATCCAAGTTTTAAACAGATTAAAAATACAAATAGACACTGAACAGAAGCAGGTTTCAGGGTACTTAGCTTTAGGGCTTCATCTTTTTCCTTTCTTTTCATTTTCTTTCTTTCTTTTCTTCTTTATTTCTTCTTTCTTTCATTTTCTTTCTTCTTTCTTGATTTTTCAGTGTTTCAGAGACTTGAGGTCTCTTAAATGATGAATCTTTTCAGGCAGACTTTTTGGAAGTTGATTTGAGTGTGTAAAAGGTAGTCAAAGACTCAAGGTGAGGTTTTGAAAAGGTTTTGTTTTTGGGTGCTCGCCGGAGTAGGGTTTCGGCGAGACTTTTTCTAATATTCGAGGAGTTTGGGATATATTCGAGGTGCGGGACTAGGATGGGGTGATAGATAGTCTTAAGGTGGTTCTGGGGTTGTCACGACCCAAATCCAGTTGTGATGGCGCCCAACAATCAAGCTAGGCCAGCCAAACCAACAGTTTAATTATAACACAATACCAATCCACAAATGGACAACCCAAGAAGAATATATGAGTTTAAGAACTCCAATAATAATAATACTGAACAAAAGTACTGACACTCCCAAAGACCCGGAGTCACAAGTCTAGAGCCTCTAACAAAACCCAATAGGAAATAGAGAGTACGATATAGAAGTACTCAAGTCTGAATACAAAATATACAATAACAACTGGAATGAGAGGAGGAGCTAGGCTCTGCGAACGTAGGCAGCTACCTCAGCAACTCGATGTGACAATGTAAACGCCGGAGATGTCCGTCTACTGCTCCTGTGTACCTGAGTCTGCACACAAAAGGTGCAGGGAGTAGGGGTGAGTACTAAGTACTCAGTGAGTAACAAATATATATATGTAGCTGACAGTAAGAAATCCACAAAATACCACAATATGAAGCTACACTACAGTCCGAATTTCCTACGAACTAGCAACAACAATACCATACAACTACCACAGAGTAATTCAACAAATACAGATGCAATGCAATGCACATAACCGCTACGGCGTGTAGCCCGATCCAATTTAACGTCGACGGCGCTCACTGGGGGTGTGTACGGACTCCGGAGGGGCTCCTACAGCCCAAGCGCAATACTGCTGCGGCGTGCAGCCCGATCCTCACATCAACCACTGCGGCGTGCAGCCCGATCCCATACTCAGTCCACAATAAGCAATTAAGTCACAAAACAATTCATTTTCCTTATTTCCAGTTCTAAATTCATAATTTATGAAAAATACTTTAACTTTATTAAGTTTGTAAAAGCTGGTGACTTAGCATTTCAAAAGTGTGATTACAATTCCCAGGACTGAGATCAGTGATTTAAGCAATCTTTAGCTATCACATAAATATTGTCCTCTAAGGACACTACAGATCGGCACAAGGCCCCAAACAAGGCTTACAGCCCACAAATATAGCAAATACAGTGTATTTCCAACACTAACATCATATTATTCATTCTCGGGATGGACCAAGTCTCAATCCCCAATCACAATCAATCCCGCACCTGCCACGGTGTGCGAGCCACGCCCTATTAGCGTCACAATGTGCTAAGCCGGGGTTTCGAACCCTCAGAGCTACAATATACACAAACTACTCACCTCTAGCCGGTCGTAGAATCGTCCGCGATGCCTTTTCCTTTGAATTTCGTTGCCTCGTGTGTAGAATCTAGTCAAATAACAATAATTATATCAAATACGGGTCAAAGAATCATAACCCACTTCAATTTATATGAAATTCGCAAAATTACACTAAGTTGGTAAAATCCGACATTCGGTACGATTCTCGAAAAATTACGAAAGTCTCATATTCGGAACCCTCATCTCAATACGAGTCTAAGCATATCAATTTTACCAAATTCGGACTCCATTTGCTCATTCAAAACCTTGATTTTCTAAAGTTCAAGCCTAGGGTTAAATCTTCCATGAATCACCCCAAATTCTTCCATTTTCATGATATAATTGCATAATAATACCAATACTAATCATAGTTTAAGTCCATAGTTGCTTACCCGATGATTTCCCTTGAGTTTCTCTTCAAAATCGCCCAAATCGCCTCTAAAGCCGAGACCCAAATGTGTGAAATGTTCTGAAATTTTTCTAACTTCTCATACACTTAACTTACAGCGATTTTCGCTTCTGCGGAAGAATTTCCGCTCCTACGCGTCCGTATCCGCGACCAAAGGGTCGCTTCAGCGGTTCCAGGCCTGGCCGGCCATTTCCGCTTCTGCGATATACGGACCGCCTCTGCGTGTCCGCTTCTGCGGAGATTCGATCGCGCCTGCGGGTTTTCCCGCTTCTACGACTAGGTGTCCGCCTCTGCGGACTCGCCTAAGCGGCTTCCCTTCCGCTTCTGCGATCCTTCACCCCATGGCCCTTGGCCGCTTCTGCGGCTTACCTTCCGCTCCAGCGATGCCGCTTCAGCGGAAAATGTTCCGCTTCTGCGATGCCCAGCGCTTCTGCGCTCCTCGTCCGCTTCAGCGGACCCGCTCCTGCGCCCATAATTCCGCAGGAGCGGAAACAACAGAAACAGGACTCTTCAAACCTGCAATTTCCATGTTTTTCTCCCGATTAACCACCCGAAAACACCCCGAGGCCCCCGGGACCTCATTCAAACACACCAACACATCCCAATTCCTTATTCGAACTTGTTCCAATCATAAAAACACCATCCTAAACATCAAAATCACCAATTATCCACGGATTCAAGCCTAAGTTTCTTCAAAACTTTCAAAACTAACCTTCAACCCAAAACCCGATCAAACGATGTCCGAATGACCTGAAAATTTGCAGACATATCCAAAATCACATAACGAAGCTACAGAAATTGTCGGAATTCCATTCCGACCTCCGGATCAAAATATCACCTACCATCCGGTTTTCGCCAAAAATCAACCTTCGCCAATTCAAGCCTAAAACTACACCGGACCTCCGAATTCAATTCCGATTGTTCTCCTAAGTCATAAATGATCCCCCGGAACTAGTCGAATCATCAGAATCCGGTTCCGAGCACTCTAACTCAATAGTCAACTCTTGGTTGACTTTTCATATTCAAGCTTTCTTCAAACATGCTATTTGTTTCATTTTCAATCCAAATCACTCCTAACTCACCCGATATACTCTAATACTCTTTTAAAAGCATAATATATGTAAATGCAAGGTAACGGGGTGGTAATTCACGTAACGACGGGCCGGGTCGTTACATTCTCCCCAACTTAAACAAACGCTCGTCCGCGAGCGGGTTAAGAAACATACCTGGAGTATCAAACAAGTGTGGATATCTGCTCCGCATTTCCTACTCGGTCTCCCAAGTTGCTTCCTCCACAGGACGACCTCTCCACTGCACTTTCACTGAAGTGATATCCTTAGATCTCAGTTTACGAACCCGTCGACCCAAAATGGCTATTGGTTCCACATCATAAGTCAAATCCTCATCTAGCTGTATCGTGCTGAAGTCCAACACATGAGACGGGTCTCCGACATACTTCCGGAGCATAGATACATGGAACACCGGGTGAACTCCCGACAAACCGGGTGGCAAAGCAAGCATATAAGCCACCTCCCCAACTTTCCTAAGCACCTCAAAAGGTCCAATAAACCTTGGGCTCAACTTCCCTTTCTTTCCAAACCTCATAACACCTTTCATAGGCGAAACTTTCAGCAACACCTTCTCACCTACTGAATAAGACACATCTCGGACCTTCCGGTCCGCATAACTCTTCTGACGCGACTGAGCTGTGCGAAGTCTCTCCTGAATCACCTTCACCTTATCTAAGGCATCTTGGACTAACTCTGTCCCTAACAACCTAGCCTCGCCGGGCTCGAACCAACCGACTGGAGACCTACACCGCCTCCCATATAAAGCTTCATACGGTGCCATCTGAATGCTGGACTGATAGCTATTATTGTAAGCAAACTCCGCCAAAGACAAATAATCAGCCCATGAACCACCAAAATCAATGACACAAGCACGCAACATGTCCTCCAATATCTGAATAGTACGCTCAGACTGCCCATCCGTCTGTGGATGAAATGTTGTGCTCAGCTCTACCTGTGAACCCAACTCTCGCTGAAATGTCCTCCAGAATTGAGATGTGAACTGGGTACCTCTGTCCGATATAATGGAAATAGGAACTCCATGCAATCTCACTATCTCACGGATGAATATCTCTGCCAACCGCTCCGAGGTATAGGTAGTACACACTGGGATGAAGTGAGCTGACTTGGTCAACCTATCCACCACCACCCAAACTGAATCAAACTTCCTCGCTGTCCGAGGGAGTCCACTAACAAAGTCCATAGTTATTCTTTCCCATTTCCACTCCGGAATATCAATTCGCTGGAATACACCACCAGGTCTCTGATGCTCATACTTGACCTGCTGACATTTTAGACACCGAGCCACATGGCTCACAATATCTTTCTTCATCTTTCTCCACCAGTAATGCTGCTTCAAATCCTGATACATCTTCGCGGCTCCCTGGATGAATAGAATACCGCGAGCTATGGGCCTCTTCCAATATCAACTCACGAAGGCCATCAACATTGGGCACACATATCCGGCCCTGCATCCGCAATACACCCTCACTATCAATAGTGACATCTCTAGCATCATCATGCTGAACTCTGTCCTTAAGGACAAGTAAGTGTGGATCATCATACTGGCGCTCTCGAATACGATCATATAAAGAAGAACGAGCTACTACACAAGCCATCACCCGACTGGGCTCAGAAATATCCAGCCTTACCATCCGATTAGCTAACGCCTGAACATCAACTGCTAGGGGTCTCTCCCCAACTGGAATATACGCCAAACTGCCCATACTAATAGCCTTCTGGCTCAATGCATCAGCCACTACATTGGCTTTTCCGGGATGGTACAAGATAGTAATATCATAGTCTTTAAGCAATTCAAGCCATCTCCGCTGCCTCAAATTTAGATCTTTTTGCTTAAACAAATGCTGAAGGTTGCGGTGGTCTGTATATACATCACAAGATACACCATATAGATAATGCCTCCAAATCTTCAAGGCATGAACAATAGCAGCTAACTCCAAATCATGAACATGGTAGTTCTTCTCGTGGGGCTTTAGCTGACGAGAAGCATATGCAATAACTCTACCCTCCTGCATCAACACACAACCGAGTCCAACTCTGGAAGCATCACAATACACCGTATACGACCCTGAGGCCGATGGTAACACAAGTACTGGAGCCGTGGTCAAAGCCTCCTTGAGCTTCTGAAAGCTCTCTTCACATTCATCAGACCACACAAATGGAGCATTCTTCTGTGTCAGCTTAGTCAACAGTGAAGCAATAGATGAGAAATCCTGAACAAACCGACGATAATAACCTGCCAAGCCAAGAAAACTCCGAATCTCTGTAGCTGAGGAAGATCTGGGCCAATTCTGCACTGCCTCGACCTTATGAGGATCAACCCGAATACTATCACTGGACACTATATGTCCCAGAAAACCCACAGTATCAAGCCAGAACTCACACTTAGAAAATTTTGCATAAAGCTTCTCTTCCCTCAACCTCTGCAATGCCACTCTCAAATGCTGTGCATGCTCCTCCTGGCTGCGTGAATATACCAGGATGTCATCAATAAACACAATCACAAAAGAATCAAGGTACGGCCGAAATACACTATTCATCAAGTGCATGAATGCCGCTGGGGCATTAGTCAACCCGAAAGACATCACCAGGAACTCGTAGTGCCCATATCGCGTCCTGAACGCTGTCTTCATAATATCCGAGTCCCTGATCTTCAACTGATGATAGCCCGATCGAAGATCAATCTTAGAAAATACACTAGCTCCCTGGAGCTGATCAAATAGGTCCTCAATACGAGGCAATGGGTATTTATTCTTCACTGTTACCTTGTTCAGCTGCCTGTAATCAATGCACATTCTCATTGTGCCATCTTTCTTCTTTACGAACAACACCGGTGCACCCCAAGGTGACACACTTGGACGAATGAAACCCTTATCTAAGAGTTCCTGAAGCTGTTCTTTCAATTTTTTTAACTCTGCTGGTGCCATGCGATAAGGAGGAATAGAAATGGGCTGAGTGCCCGGCACCAAGTCAATACCAAAATCAATATCTCGGTCAAGCGGCATGCCTGGTAGGTCTGCTGGAAATACATCCGGAAAATCCCTCACAATGGGAACCGAATCAAGACTGGGTGTCTCAGCTTCAACATTTCTAATGAAGGCCAAATAAGATAAACAACCCTTGCCAATCATTCATTGAGCCTTTATATAAGAAATCACCCTGTCGGACACATAATCAGTCAAGCCACGCCACTCGATCCGCGGATTACCTGGAATAGCTAGTGTGACTGTCTTGGCATGACAGTCCATAATCGCATGGTAAGGAGATAGCCAATCCATGCCTAGGATAACATCGAAATCTACCATGCCCGGTAGTAATAGATCAACTCGGGTCTCCAGACCCCCAATAGTAATAATACAGGATCGATATACCTGATCCACAACAAACAGTATCCCCCACCGGGGTAGACACATGTACGGGCAAAGCAAGAATACCACGGGTCATACCCAAATGATGTGCAAAATAAGTAGAGACATAAGAATAGGTGGATCCGGGATCAAATAAGACGGAAGCATCCCTGTGGCAGACTGAAATAATACCTGAAATAACCGCATCTGAAGCGCTAGCATCCTTCCCGTCCGGAAGAGCATAAAAACGAGCCCGACCTCCACCAAGTACGATCCTCGCCCCCGGGGCGACCTCCGGATACCGGCCACCGGTCCTGGCCGACCGTGCCGGCGCCGAAGAAACAAGAGTAGAAGACGAAGGTCGATCCCTCCGCCGTGACCTCTTACGAAGCCCACCGAGGACACTCTCTCCCGATATGGCCCAAATCACCGCACTCAAAACAACGGCCTAAAGATGGGAGAAGGGGCTGCCGAGGACCCCTCGCTACCGATGAATCCTGTGCCGAGGAAACGAGAGCGCAGCTGCGAGCCGGAAGAGCATTCGGTGTAGGGCCGACTCGCCGGCGGCCCCGCCGACCCCGATAACCTCGCCGGCCTTGACGACCACGATCGGATGAAACCCCACTCGGACTCCGTACGTCCAGACTGATGAGACCCGAAAGAGCGACCTCTGCTATGCTGAAATCGACCCCTAGACGGAGCACCACCGTAACTCTGCCGGTACCACGAGGCCTCTTAGCCTCTCTCTCCTCTCGCTCTCTGCGGCGATCCGTCTCAATGTGACGGGCAGCATCAACCACCTCCTCAAAGGTAACTGTAGAAACTCTCTCCCGGGTCATCAATATGCGGATGGGATAAATAAGACCATCAATAAATCTCCGGATCCTCTCCTTGTCGGTAGGAACCATCCACATGGCATGACGGGCCAGCTGTGTGAATCTCATCTCATACTGATTAACTGTCATCTCTCCCTGCTTCAACCACTCGAACTGACGTCGCAGCTCCTCTCTCTCTGAGACTGAGGCACGTACTTCTCCAAAAATACCGTGGAGAACTGCTGCCAAGTGAGGGGCACTGCCCCAGCGGGCCTACGCCTCTCAAAATCCTCCCACCACCGGAAAGCTGCACCTGTGAACTGGAAAGTGGTGAATGAAACACCGCTGGACTCTAGAATACCCGCGGTGCGAAGCATACGCCGACATCTGTCAAGAAAACCCCGGGCATCCTCGCCCTCGGCTCCACCGAATGTCGGAGGCCGTAGCCTCTCAACTCTCTCCAAACGACGTCGCTCATCGTCGGGCATAACCGGAACCACATATGCAGAGGAGCCGGTGCAACGGGCGCAACCGGGTGAACCGGCTCGGGTGTGCGAGCCACGGGGGTCCGATTCCCTCCCCCGCCCGTGAAGAAGATCATCGCAGCGAGTAGCAACAACTACCCGTGCCAAGCCCGTGCACACCGATAATATCCGAGCCAAGGTCTCCCGAAGACCCGGTATCACAATAGGCACCGCCGGTCGCCCGAACCCGAGCCGCCGAGCGTCCGCCGCCGGAATCCGGTCCCGAGTCCGGTCGGCCGGTAGGTCGCCGAGTGCCGGAGCCGCCGCCCTACCTCTACCACGACCACGGCCTCTCGGGTGCCAATGGTGGTCGTCCGCCCCGTCCGTTAGCTCGTGTTCTCGCCATCCGCGAGAGAATAGAATATGGAAAAATTTAATTTCATGATAACACAAATCGCACGATATGAATTCAAGAAAATGAGGTTTTTCCTAAAGTTTCGTAGTCCTTCGAAGATAGATACGGACGTCTACGTACCGATCTGCGAAAGCCTACTAAACCGGCTCATGACTCGCGAGTCCTAATAACCTAGAGCTCGATACCAACTTGTCACGACCCAAATCCGGTCGTGATGGCGCCCAACAATCAAGCTAGGCCAGCCAAACCAACAGTTTAATTATAACACAATACCAGTCCACAAATGGACAACCCAAGAAGAATATATGAGTTTAAGAACTCCAATAATAATAATACTGAACAAAAGTACTGACACTCCCAAAGATCCGGAGTCACAAGTCTAGAGCCTCTAACCAAAACCCAATAGGAAATAGAGAGTACGATATAGAAGTACTCAAGTCTGAATACAAAATATACAATAACAACTGGAATGAGAGGAGAAGCTAGGCTCTGCGAACGTAGGCAGCTACCTCAGCAACTCGATGTGACAATGTAAACGCCGGAGATGTCCGTCTACTGCTCCTGTGTACCTGAGTCTGCACACAAAAGGTGCAGGGAGTAGGGGTGAGTACTAAGTACTCAGTGAGTAACAAATATATATATGTAGCTGACAGTAAGAAATCCACAAAATACCACAATATGAAGCTACACTACAGTCCGAATTTCCTACGAACTAGCAACAACAATACCATACAACTACCACAGAGTAATTCAACAAATACAGATGCAATGCAATGCACATAAACGCTACGGCGTGTAGCCCGATCCAATTTAACGTCGACGGCGCTCACTGGGGGTGTGTACAGACTCCGGAGGGGCTCCTACAGCCCAAGCACAATACTGCTGCAGCGTGCAGCCCGACCCTCATATCAACTACTGCGGCGTGCAGCCCGATCCCATACTCAGTCCACAATAAGCAATTAAGTCACAAAACAATTCATTTTCCTTATTTCCAGTTCTAAATTCATAATTTATGAAAAATACTTTAACTTTATTAAGTTTGTAAAAGCCGGTGACTTAGCATTTCAAAAGTGTGATTACAATTCCCAGGACTGAGATCATTGATTTAAGCAATCTTTAGCTATCACATAAATATTGTCCTCTAAGGACGCTACAGATCGGCACAAGGCCCCAAACAAGGCTTACAACCCACAAATATAGCAAATACAGTGTATTTCCAACACTAACAACATATTATTCATTCCCGGGATGGACCAAGTCTCAATCCCCAATCACAATCAATCCCGCACCTGCCACGGTGTGCGAGCCACGCCCTATTAGCGTCACAATGTGCTAAGCCGGGGTTTCGAACCCTCAGGCTACAATATACACAAACTACTCACCTCTAGCCGGTCGTAGAATCGTCCGCGATGCCTTTTCCTTTGAATTTCGTTGCCTCGTGTGTAGAATCTAGTCAAATAACAATAATTATATCAAATACGGGTCAAAGAATCATAACCCACTTCAATTTATATGAAATTCGCAAAATTACACTAAGTTGGTAAAACCCGACTTTCGGTACGATTCTCGAAAAATTACGAAAGTCTCATATTCGGAACCCTCATCTCAATACGAGTCTAAGCATATCAATTTTACCAAATTCGGACTCCATTTTCTCATTCAAAACCTTGATTTTCTAAAGTTCAAGCCTAGGGTTAAATCTTCCATGAATCACCCCAAATTCTTCCATTTTCATGATATAATTGCATAATAATACCAATACTAATCATAGTTTAAGTCCATAGTTGCTTACCCGATGATTTCCCTTGAATTTCTCTTCAAAATCGCCCAAATCGCCTCTAAAGCCGAGACCCAAATGTGTGAAATGTTCTGAAATTTTTCTAACTTCTGATACACTTAACTTACAGCGATTTTCGCTTCTGCGGAAGAATTTCCGCTCCTACGCGTCCGTATCCGCGACCAAAGGGTCGCTTCAGCGGTTCCAGGCCTGGCCGGCCATTTCCGCTTCTGCGATATACGGACCGCCTCTGCGCGTCCGCTTCTGCGGAGATTCGATCGCTCCTGCGGGTTTTCCCGCTTCTGCGACTAGGCGTCCGCCTCTGCGGACTCGCCTAAGCGGCTAACCTTCCGCTTCTGCGAATCCTTCACCCATGGCCCTTGGCCGCTTCTGCGGCTCACCATCCGCTCCAGCGATGCCGCTTCAGCGGAAAATGTTCCGCTTCTGCGATGCCCAGCGCTTCTGCGCTCCTCGTCCGCTTCAGCGGACCCGCTCCTGCGCCCATAATTCCGCAGGAGCGGAAACAACAGATACAGGACTCTCCAAACCTGCAATTTCCATGTTTTTCTCCCGATTAACCACCCGAAAACACCCCGAGGCCCCCCGGACCTCATTCAAACACACCAACACATCCCAATTCCTTATTCGAACTTGTTCCAATCATAAAAACACCATCCTAAACATCAAAATCACCAATTATCCACGGATTCAAGCCTAAGTTTCTTCAAAACTTTCAAAACTAACCTTCAACCCAAAACCCGATCAAACGATGTCCGAATGACCTGAAAAATTGCAGACATATCCAAAATCACATAACGAAGCTACAGAAATTGTCGGAATTCCATTCCGACCTCCGGATCAAAATATCACCTACCATCCGGTTTTCGCCAAAAATCAACCTTCGCCAATTCAAGCCTAAAACTACACCGGACCTCCGAATTCAATTCCGATTGTTCTCCTAAGTCATAAATGATCCCCCGGAACTAGTCGAATCATCGGAATCCGGTTCCGAGCACTCTAACTCAATAGTCAACTCTTGGTTGACTTTTCATATTCAAGCTTTCTTCAAACATGCTATTTGTTTCATTTTCAATCCAAATCACTCCTAACTCACCCGATATACTCTAATACTGTTTTAAAAGCATAATATATGTAAATGCAAGGTAACGGGGTGGTAATTCCCGTAATGACAGGCCGGGTCGTTACACGGGTGTTAAGGTGGAGGGCGAGTTCATAACTTGTTGGTTACAGGCTAGGGTTCCGGCGACCGGTGTTTCAAGAATGGAAGACTGGAGGGTTTATTGGGTATGGTTAATGGGGATAAGGGTGTTAGAAAGTGGAGAGGGGTGTTTAGAGGCTTTTCCTGAGCCGGAGAAGGTGATAGAATAGTGACCACCGGTAGGGTTCCGGTGGTCTTGTGAGAGAATGGGAGGGAAGAAGAATGGTCTAATGGCAGCTAGGGTGAGTGTGTGGGTATAATGAAAAATGAACGGGGGTTTTGGGATATACACTGATTATGTATTATTGTTTTTCAGCCGTTGGATTTGATGAGATGAACGACCATGATCTTTTAGCCTTCAAAACGACGACGTATGGTTTAATAAGACTTTCACTAGTCCGTTAGATTAAATTATCGAACGACTATGATTTAATTGCTTAGGCGACATCATTTGGCTTAATTGAGACACTGGTCTCATCCGTCTGATTAAATGTGATGGACGGCTTAGATTATCTTCTCACACGGTGTCGTTTCGTACACAAGGCCACCGCCTTATCTAGCCCGTTTGATTCAAATCATCAATAACCCAGATTTGGTATGTTTATACGGTGTCGTTTGACTTTATTAGGCGACTGGCTGGTCTTTTAGTTCGGGTCCGGTCTATGTTGTGTTACTTTGGGCTGAGTAATTTATGTATTTGGCCTAATTTTGTTATTTTGAATTGTATTTTTTGTATTTTTGTTATTTTTGAATTGTATTATTTTAATTTTCTGTATTTTCCTTTGTATTTTATACTTATTTTCCTTGTATTTATTTTATACTGATGTATTTTCTTTTATTTTCCAATTTTTGTATTTTTTCGTTGATTTTCTAATTTCCTGCATTTTTCTATATATTTTTTTAATATTTTTCAATTAATTTTCTTTTGCGTTTCATTTCAAATTTTATTTTTAGCAATTAAAAACAAACACTGGCATTTTTGTACACTAATCAAAATAATTTTAATCAAAAATCATTTTTGTGTTTTATTTTGGAATTAATTATTTGGGGCAAAAATCACGTGCTCACACCCTCAACCCTAATTCATTTCCATCCTTCAGCCGCCCTTGAACCCCCAAACTCTCTCAAGGTTCTTCGAAAACCTAGCCTCCCCCTTACCTTATTCCACGTGTTTTCACCGGAGTCCATGGTTGCTCAGGCCATGGACAGCCTATACTCACCTCTTACATGCTTGTTGCTCGAAGGTTTGAGGCTAGACCTCAAGGGTCTTCACTAAGACCTTCATAAATACGAGGATTCCCGCCTTGCTCCAGCGGCTCTTAGTCTTCTGAGCCTGATTCTGACCTCATCTGACTTAGATCGGACATTTTCGAAGCCTTTATTATCTCTAGGGTTCATCTGAAACCCTAACTATCGAGGTTCTCTCCGAAGATTTGTTGCATGTTTGCACTATCGCTTAAGTTTCTTAAACATTTTCTCTGATTTATTTTCAAAAGTTACTTCTTTTCGATTAGGGTTTTTGGAAAAGGTTCTTAAAAAATGTTTCTAACTATTCTTCTTCTTTTCTTGGTGTGAATCGATCCCTACTATGTTCTTATAGGGAATTTTTTTGACTCGCATGTTTTTTGTGTGTTCTTATATTTGTTGTATTATGATGTTTTTCCATTGTGCTCCGTTCTATTTCCTACTGGTTTCAATATCATGCTCTCACGTGCCTATCTTATGTGCTTCTTTAATGTGTTTTTCCTACTGAGTTTTAGTCTTTTGTTTGCCTTTACCGAACTTTGACTAGGTTCTTTCTAGATGTGTTTCATTGACTTTTTCCTTAAGTTTATACTACCTGAACTCGTTTAAATTCAAATATTTTCTTGAAACTTGTTTCAAGTACTTCAAATCAGTTTCTATGTTCTAATTGCCTTGAACCTGCTATTGTGCTTGTATGTTTCTCATGAGACTCTAAAAGAGGTCTTTGAGTCTATTTTAATAGCTTTCCTTCTCATATTCGAGTTTAAAAACCCTAGGATTTGAGGGGTTTCTTTGGCAAGTTTGGTTTTATGTTTGGAAAAGGGCTCTAATTTGAAACCTTGAACTCTCATACTCACTCCGAGTTTATGAATTGAATTTGAACTTTTTTTGCATTTGTGATTTTGAAAAATTCTTGCTAGTCTTTCGTAATTAGGATGACATTCTTCTTGCTTATCATGTATATGTGTTTTATATAGGAGAATTCTCTTTCAAAGGTTTTGCCAACTGCTAATTGATTTTGAATCCCTTTAATGTTGCTTACATGATTGTACTGATTTTTCCCTAAACTTTTCTTTACCTCTTTTCTGACTCGAACAAGGCTTTCAAATTAGTTCTTTTACTAGCTGATTTACTGATTCCCTTTCCTTGTTTTCACAAATCAAGTACCACTAGACTTTTACCTTAAATATCTTCTATGTATTTACCCTTATTTGTCTGCTTTGCACAAAATATTTACTCGATCTCCATCCTTAAATAACTTCTACCCATTATTTTTTAAATTTGAACTCCTTAATTAAAGGAAGGCCATATACCAATTGATTTTAATTGGTACATAGATCCATAATTACTACTAAACTATGATTCTTGCATTATGTTTTACACCTGTTTTCAATTATAAATATACTGCTCTTTCATTAACACACACGATTTGTTAAGCATATTGAAATCACTACTCTCTTCTAAAACTTACACTCTTTCTTCTTAATTTCACTTTGGATTCCATAAGTCTATTGTTTCTCCCCACTTGCCTCTTTGAAGTGATATGCCCTAAATTTAATTTTAGTATCTCTCCCAACATGTTTATTTACAATCTTTGCATCTATTATTGCCTTCAGTTCTCTGCAAAGTTAATTTCAGAGTATATATGTGGTGCCTGTTCTTTCTCTGTTTCCTTGTTGATAGTGTAAGTAACTTCTCCCATACCCTCATTCCCCTATGTGTGTTAAGTTATGGTATGGCCTGGCAGCATCCCAATTGCTGTTAGGGGTATGCCAGCAGCCCAGTTGCTATGCATGACCACTATCCTGCTCTGGCTCCCCCTAATTCTCATTTAATTGCACATACACTTACTCCTATTCCCTAAGTACTTCCCCCTCTTATGAGCCTTGCTTTGGGAACCTTGAGTTCCCTCTAAACTTGGACATTTGAGGGCTAGCCCTTACACACTACACTATAATCTGTTCTGCAATGATATTTGGGGTGTAAGCATTGCTTGGAACCCTTGAAGTTCCTTCGAACTTTGACACATCCCAAATAAGAGAAAGGCTTCAAAAACCTGATCTTGGAAGTTGGTTTATCTCATATTATTAGACTTTGAGTCTTGATTAGACTGATTAGATGTAGATGTAATCACTGATGTATTTTATTATTTCTTTTGATTCATTTGGCATGTAATAAGATTTGTATAAACTTCGTAATAAATACTAGGGTGTAGTGAAAATGGATGGGATTGAATGCATGCCAAAGAGGTAGAAATCATGTTCATGGGGTTATCACTTTCAAATTCTGCATTCCCACATAGATACCACGTCTATAGGATGTATACTCCTTCAGTTCTGTATTCCTCATAGAAATCATGTTCATAGGATTATCTCTTTCAAACTCAGCATTCTCACATAGATACCATGTTTATAGGATGTATACTCTTTCAATTTTGTATTTCACATAGAAATCATATTCATAGGATTATCTCTTTCAAACTCAGCATTCTCATATGGATGCCATGTTTATAGGATGTATACTCTTTCAATTCTATATTTCATATAGAAATCATAATCATAGAATTATTACTTTCAAACATTGCATTTCCACATAGATACTATATCTCATAGGATTTGTTGTGCTTCATATAAGTACCATGTCAATAAATCAATGCTCAAGCTCTATATATAATATGACTATAGGACTTCCTGCATTTTTGCATGTGCATCTGTCATTAGGCAAATCTACTTATAGGATCTCAAAGTAATCAATCACATAAAGATGACCCGCCTATAGGATTTCTGCAAAACAATCAGTAATGCCTAGAAAGCATGCCTTAGGAGTAATCTACTTTATCTGGATTGCCCGCTTGCCTTTTAAATCTAAAACCAGTGGTAATTCGTCTAACACTCGCAGAAATCATGATCTTGTAACCAATAATAATCTTTTTTGCAATCAGTTTGTTACCCCCCCTCCCCCATCTCCAAATTAATAGATATCATGCCTATAGATCCTATTTAACATAGACAAATAGATAAATAATTAATCAATTATAAGTTTTCTACAAATACATCTAAACATGACTAGTTCGGACTCCCTATCTGGGAAATATGTGGTAAATCAATTATTCATACGCTAATTTTGATCAAGTACCTAAATAGTATGTGTAAGACATGCTTAACAATTCGTTTTTTTAAGTGAGGAGGCCTACTTGAGCCTTTAATTGTTCTTATTTCCCCATTAACTGCTTTATGTGTTTTGGTTGTCGCCCTAGAATTTTATCCTTTTAAAACCTCTGAAAATCCAAGCTCCCTCCTTTTAGGATTAGTAGTCCTAAATGCCCCTAGGATTAATAGGTGGGATGGGTAATAGCATGCAGTAGGTAACGATACCATTCCGCGCTTAATGCCTTAACGGGGTGGGAAGGGTAGACATGGAGATGATGATCACACGATAGCACCATGTGTATGATTGGTTACCGGTGTTGTGTGGATGATCCGTGTGTTTTACAAACCTAGGACCTCCTTCCTTTATGTAATTTTGTTCAATACCAATAAAATTCTACTTTTTCAACTACCAAAAACGCCTCTTTAATTTTATTGCATTACTCCTTTTCTTCTAAATTTTTCTTCTTTGTTCATTCAATGCCTTTATTAATTTTCTGCATTTAGATTCTCCCCTCAAATAAATTGTAGATCTTGATTCCAACATTCTTGTCACGTATCTATTTGTAACCCTTATGTGTGAAATTATTTGTATTATTATTTGCATTAAAGTCACAACATAGCATGACCACAAACCACAATAGTGGATCTTGAGGGGTGCCTAACAACTTCCCTTCGAGATATTTTCTAGCCCTTACCCCGAACTCTAGTATTCAAACTCATAACCCGTAGTGTACTAATACACTTAATCATTAGGTGGCAACTGCTCAATTCCAAAACCTAATTCCCAAACGGGAATAGAGTTATTTTTCCAAAATGTCGTAAACTCGATTTCGAGAGAAAAAGGGGGCATCGATAGTACTGCGTCGTATGAGTTGTGAGGCGGCATGGTGAATTCCTTATGTATTAAGGTTCTGCATAGAGATGATGTTATATGAGTAGGATGGCTTTTGAGATTTAGGTTATATATCGCACCTCGGTTGTGCTTGAGTTTGTAGCTTTTATCGTTGTATGTCTCCCTATGGAAATGGTATTATGCACCTAGTGTGCTTGTGACCTATATTCGGTATCTTGCTATAATGGGAAAATTAGCTTGATGTATATTTCCTTGTATGAGTTTTATGTGTGGATCGGGTGGCACGCCGCCATGGATATATTATTTGGATCGGGTGGCATGCCGTCGTGGTTATGTTGTGTGGATTGGGTGGTACGCTGCTGTAGGTATGTTGTTTGTATTGGGTTTCGTTCCGCAACGGTGTGATGTTGATTACAGTTCCTTATAAAAATTCTTATATGTTTTCTTTCCTATTTTCTGAGAAAAACTCGTATTACCTATGAGCTCGCGTCACAAGTATGATTCGTGAGTGGGGTAATTGAACTTCCTTTTTAGAGTTTGCTTTCCTTTTGTATCGCATTCTAGTTGGTAGCCTATTGGCACTCTGCAACATCATATGAGACTTTTGGATCAAGTCCGGGGTGGCTTATTGCTTGAGCAGTTCGTACGGGATAAGACGAGATCATTGGATTTGGAATCATTGCAATAAGATTATGTGAAATGCATTAAGAAGTTAAGACCATTATTCAGTTCAGAATAAGGTAAGCGTTTTTTTCAAGAGCATAGACCCAATGAATTAATGATTCGGCCATAGTTATGAATTTATGCACATCTCATCCGTCGTGCCGATATTCTACGAGTTAGAGCAAGACCTACGTAGGTCACGAGGTGAAATGAGGGCATCAGATTTGTGGAATTTTGATTAATTTGATCAAAGGATGTTGTTGTGGAATGCGAACGTAAAGTGGTGCAAGTTGTCAATTCAGCTAAGGTGTGTAGCCGTGTTTGGGGCTGCATGTAATTATTGATACATGGAGCGTATGTTGGAAACATGTTGGGCATAAAATTCTAGATTCTGGAATTAAGCTCTAAGGCTTATTTGGTTGAATAAAGGGGATATTTTCAAAATTGATTAAGCTGATGTGCTCAACTGAGTTGTGGTAGCACGAGAAAGTGCATGGGGTGTTAAATTGTGATTTCAGACTACTTCAATGTAGTTCTCATGTGATGACCCGGTCCGTCGTCACGGGAATTACCACCCCGTTATGTTGTAATTTCATATTTTATACTTTTTATATCAGTGTTAGAGTCTATCGGGTGAGTTAGGAGTGATTTGGATTGAAAATGAGGCATATAGCCTTTTTGAAGGAAACTTGAATATGGAAAGTCAACCCGAAGTTGACTATTTAGTTAGAGAGCTCGGAATCAGATTCTGATGATTCGTTTAGTTTCGGGAGGTGATTTGTGACTTAGGGGAGCGATCGGAATTGAATTTGGAGGCCCGGTGTAGAAATAGGCTTGAATTGGCTAAGGTCGAATTTTGGCGAAATCCGAACGGTAGGTGAGATTTTGATCCGGGGGTCGGAATGGAATCCCGATAGTTGCAGTAGCTCCGTTAGGTGATTTTGGATGTGCCTGCAAAATTTCAGGTCATTCGGACGTCGTTTGGTCGGGTTTTTGATTTGATGTTAGTTTCGGAAATTTTGAAGAAACTTAGGCTTGAATCCGTGTGTAATTGGTGATTTTGATGTTTAGGATGGTGTTTTTATGCTTGGAATAAGTTCGTATCATCTTTTGGAGTATGTTGGTGGTTTTCATTGGGGTCCCAGGGGCCTCGGGGTCAATCCGGACCACCATCCGGCATTTTTGGAACTTGGAAGTCTGTTGTAAAATTGCAGATCACTGGGTATAAAATAAGCCTTCGCGTTCGCGAAGGCAAGTTCCGCGTTCGCGTAGGCTGCGGTCAGTGGTCATCGCGTTCGCGAGGGGACGCACGCGTTCGCGTAAGAGGAAGCTGGGAAGCATCGCGTTCGCGATGGTTTGGGTCGCGTTCGCGTATATGGAATTCATAAGGCATCGCGAACGCGTGAGGTATGTCGCGCTCGCGTAGAGGAAAAATCCGGGCTGGGGAGAATGGTCTTCGCAGACGCGTGACTTTGTGTCGCGTTCGCGATGAAGGACTGGAATAAGGCATCGCGTTCGCGTGAGAGGCGTCGCGAACGCGATGAAGAAATTAGACTGGCAGTGAAGTTAAAACCAGAACATAACGAGTCGCGGGTTTCATACCCCAAACCTCCATTTTTGAGTTCCAAGAGAAGGTATTGACGGGAGATTGCTGGGAAATCATCGGGGTTTCATCGGAGGTAAGTTTTGTAGCTTAGTTACATCATTCTATCATGAAATCCTTGGTTAATTCCCTGTAAATGGAAGATTAAGGGGGGTTTGAGCCCTAGGCCTAAATTGAAGAAAAACACAAATTTGAGTGGGCAAATGGAGTCCGATTTTAGTAAATTTTATATGCCTAGACTCGTATCGAGATGAGGATTCTGAATATGTAACTTTTGTAATTTTTTGACAAGCGTACCAAAAGTTGGGTTTTGGCAACTTTGCCATTTTTGGTGTAAATCAAGTTGTATTGATTGGGTGTCGTCCCATTGCCTAATTTGTTGTATTTCTGCTGTATTTGATCAGATTCTACACGTGCGGAGCTTGATTCTTGTGGCAAGGGCATTGCGGAGTAGTCGTCGCGCTGTTTTGAGGTGAGTAATAGATGTGGGTGATGACCAGCGGGTTCGAAACCCCGGTATACCACTTTGTAACGTTGTATAGCGGCGAGACACGTACTCTCATGTGAGTGCGGGGTCGATTGTGATTGGGGACTATGGCTTAGTCCGACTTGTTGGTACTGTGTTATGATATTGGCTATTCTTGAGCCGTCGAACCTCCTTCTCGGATGGTTGCATACTATATATTGTGATATTGGCCACTCTTGAGCCGAGGAACCCCTTCTTGGGTGGTTGAGTATACTTGTGGGCCGTGAGCCAGTTATTGGATCCCGCGAGGATCGTTATCATTGTCTTATCATATTGACATGTTAGTTACTACCAGTTCATAGCTATTTCTGTTATCATGCTATTTCCAATCTCAGGAACTTGATATTACTGTTTTCCAACTGAACAATGATAAAAAGGTTTTCAAAACTACTTTTGAGCCTGCGAGGCTGTATATGCATATTAGCTGACTGGTAGTGGATCAGGCTGCACGCCGCAGGAATATCTCTATGAGATGTGCTTGGGCTGTAGGAGCCCCTCCAGAGTCTGAACCCCCACAGTGAGCACGGGTACCCAAAAATTGGATTCGAGCTACGCGCCGTAGCGGTCATATCATGTATTGCATTGCATTTAGCTACATCTGCTAGCTGTTATGCTATTTGTTGGTACTTGTTGGTACAGGTACAATTGATATTGATTCCGTGACAGGGTATTTGATTACAGCTTTACATAGTGCTTTATTGCGGATTTCTTATCTGCGCTGTCTTACCCCTGTTTATTACCACTGAGTCTGGCAGTACACATTTTACTCCCTGCACCTTATGTGCAGATCTAGGTACCTCTCAGCAGTGATTCGGTAGCTGTTCGAGACGACATCTGTAGGATATATCGAGGTAGCTACAGAGTCCGTAGGACCCGATATTCCTTCTTACTGTCTTTTAATTCTGTATTGATATTTCCTTCCGCACTTGGTATCTTGTAAACCATTATACACTTCTGTTCATTAGAGGCTCATGACTCTTGACCCTTCGGTCTATGGGAGTTGGTATATTTTGGGACTTGGTTCGCCGTTTTTGATATATGTATCACTGTTGTTTCATATTTTGATATGTTTAAATGGGATGAAGCGAGCTCCTAGATCCGTCGTTGTTATTGATTGGTCAGGCTGGCCTAGCAATGTGTTGGGCGCCATCACGATCGGATTTGGGGTCGTGACAAGTTGGTATTAGAGCCTAGGTTTACTAGGCCTCATAAGTCTTGAGCCGGTTAGTAGAGTCTTGTGGATCGGTACGGGGACGCATGTACTTATCCTCGGGAGGCTGCGAACCTTTAGGAAACACTTCACTATTCTTGAAATCTGTCGTGCGATCTTGTTGTTCTGAGAATTGAACTTCTATATTCTATTCTCTTGCAGATGGCGAGAACGCGAGCATCAGGACGAGGTGGACGACCTCCATTGCCACCTTTTCGAGGTCGTGGGCACGGTCGTGCTAGAGGTAAAGGTAGGGCAGCTGAGGCAGTGCCAGCTGACCCGCCCGTTGTACTAGTTCAGGAGCAGCCCCCAGTGGTTGATGCTCTAGCAGCTCCAGTTCAGGGCCAGACTGTATCTATTGCTATTCCTGGTCTTCAGGAGACTCTTGCTCAGATATTATCGGTGTGTTCCGGTTTGGCTCAGGTAGTTTTAGCTACCGCCACTGCAGCGACATCTCAGACAGGGGGTGGTCAGCAGACCCCTGCAGCTCGCACACCTGAGCAAGTTGTTCAGGGACTTCAGACGCCAGAGGCGGTCCCCGCCTAGGTGGTTGCACCGGTTATTCCTCCAGCTGCACCGGCTCCAGCTCAAGAGCATATGGTTCGAGCTATGCCCGACGACGAGCAGACATCGTCTTGAGAGGTTTGGTAGACTTCACGCCACCCCATTTCGGTGGCGTTGAGGGCGAGGATGCCCAGGGTTTCTTGGACAAGTGTCAGAGGATGTTGCGGACGGCTGGTATTCTTGAGTCCAGCGGAGTTTCATTTACTACCTTTCAGTTCACTGGTCCCGCATTTGATTAGTGGGAAGAGTTTGAGAGGCGTAGGCCTGCAGGAGCGGCACCTCTCACATGGCAGCAGTTCTCTACTCTCTTTCTAGAGAAGTATGTACCTCAGTCTCGTCGCGAGGAGCTACGTCGCCAGTTCGAGTGGTTGGTTCAGGGCGACATGTCTGTGACTCAGTATGAGCTTAGATTCACACAGTTGGCTAGGCATGCCACATGGATGATCCCTACTGATAGGGAGAGGATCAGGAGGTTCATTGATGGCCTCAACTATTCTATCCGCATTCTTATGACCGGAGAGCGAGTTCTGTCATCATCTTTTGAGCAGGTTGTTGATATGGCACGCTCCATTGAGGCGGATCGTCGCCGAGAGAGGGAGGAGCGGGAGGCCAAGAGGCCTCGTGGTTCTGGCAGTTTCAGTGGTGCTCCATCTAGAGGGCATTCCCAGCAGAGCAGAGGTCGCTCATCTAGACCTTCTCATGCAGGCCGCCCAGAGCAGAACGGAGGTTCCTATGGCCGTGGTCGATAGGGGTTTCAGCAGGGTCAGTCATCACTTAGTGCCCTTCCAGCCCAGAGTGCAGCACCTACTTCTTCAGCCCAGGGTTCTTCTGCGGCGAGGTGTTCCCTTCAGTCCCCTTCTCCAGCACCGGGTGCATGTTATGAGTGTGGCGAGTTTGGCCACATGAGGAGACAGTGCCCTCGACTCCGTAGGGATAGGACTCAGCAGAGGGATCAGCCCTCCTCTTCAGCACAATCTCAGGCTAGTAGAGGTGGAGGTCAGTCTTCTCGTGGTCGCCCCAGAGGCGAGGAGAGATCTGGTGGAGGCCAGGCATGATTCTATGCACTCTCTGACATGCGTGATGTAGTTGCCTCCGCTGCAGTGATTACAGGTATCATTTCTGTCTGTCACTGAGATGCCTCCGTTCTATTTGATCCAGGGTCCACATATTCTTACGTGTCCTCTTATTTTTCACATCATTTGGGTGCGACTCGTGGTAGTCTTGATTTACCTGTTCATGTATCCACCCCCGTGGGTGATACGATTGTTGTGGATCACGTCTATAGATCCTGTGTTATATCTATTGGGGGTCTGGAGACCCAGGCAGATTTGTTATTGTTGGGGATGGTGGACTTTGATGTTATATTGGGTATGGACTGGTTGTCTCCGTACCATACTATATTGGACTGTCATGCTAAGACAGTTACATTGGCCATTCCTGGTATTTCTCGGATCGAGTGGCGGGGTTCGACTGATTTTGTCCCTAGCCGTGTTATTTCGTTCTTAAAAGCTCGCATTGATACTGTACCTATTGTGAGAGACTTCCCAGATGTATTCCCCTCAGACCTGCCGGGCATGCCGCCGGACAGGGATATTGATTTTGGCATTGACTTGGTACTGGGGCACCCAGCCCATATCCATTCCTCCTTACCGGATGGCACCAGCTGAGTTGAAAGAACTGAAAGAGCAGCTTCAGGAGCTTCTGTATAAGGGTTTCATCCGCCCTAGTGTGTCCCCGTGGGGTGCGCCTGTGTTATTTGTTAAAAAGAAAGGTGGTTCCATGCGAATGTGTATTGATTATAGGCAATTGAACAAAGTGACAGTGAAGAACAAGTACCCTCTACCGCGCATAGATGATTTGTTTGATCAGTTACAGGGTGCGAGGGTGTTTTCTAAGATCGATCTTCGTTCAGGCTGTCATCAGCTGAAGATCAGGGACTCGGATATTATGAAGACTGCATTCAAGACCCGATATGGTCATTATGAGTTCCTTGTGATGTCGTTTGGGCTGACCAATGCCCCAGCAACATTTATGCATCTGATGAACAGTGTGTTCAGACCCTATTTGGATTCATTTATGATTGTGTTCATTGATGACATTCTAGTCTACTCCTGTAGTCAGGAGGAGCATGCTCAGCATTTGAGTATTGTGTTGCAGAGATTGAGGGATGAGAAGCTATATGCTAAATTCTCCAAGTGCGAGTTTTGGCTCGAGTTCGTAGCATTTCTAGGACATGGGGTGTCTCGTGATGGTATTCAGGTTGATCCGAAAAAGATAGAGGCGGTGCAGAGTTGGCCTAGACCGTCCTCAGCTACAGAGATTAGGAGTTTTCTTGGCTTGGCGGGATATTATCGCCGGTTTGTTTAGGGATTTTCATCCATTGCTTCTTCATTGACTAAATTGACCCAGAAGGGTGCACCATTCGTGTGGTCGGATGAGTGCGAGGAGAGCTTTCAGAAGCTCAAGACAGCTTTGACCACCAGCTCCAGTGTTAGTATTGCCATCAGCTTCAAGTTCATATACTGTTTATTGTGATGCCTCAAGAGTGGGGATAGGTTGTGTGTTGATGCAGGAAGGTAAGGTAATTGCTTATGCTTCTCGGCAGTTGAAGCCACATGAGAAGAACTATCCTGTTCATGATTTGAAGCTAGCCGCCATTGTTCATGCCTTGAAAATTTGGAGGCACTATTTGTACGGCGTGTCTTGTGAGGTGTATACCGACCATCGTAGTCTCTAGCACTTGTTCAAACAGAAAGATCTTAATTTGAGGCAGCGGAGATGGCTTGAGTTGCTTAAGGATTATGACATTACTATTTTATATCATCCGGGAAAGGCCAATGTGGTGGCCGATGCTTTGAGCCGGAAGGCGATCAGTATGGGGAGCTTGGCATATATTCCAGCCGAGGAGAGGCCATATGCTTATGATGTTCAGGTGCTAGCCAATCGGCTAGTGAGGTTAGATATTTCGGAGCCCAGCCGGGTATTGGCTTGTGTTGTATCTCGGTCATCTATATATAATCGTATTCGTGAGCGCCAGTATGATGATCCACATTTGGCTGTCCTTAGGGACAGAGTTCAGCATGATGATGCTAGAGATGTCACCATTGATAGTGACGGCGTATTGAGGATGCAGGGCCGGATATGTGTGCCCAATGTTGATGGCCTTCGTGAGTTGATTCCGGAGGAGGCCCATAGCTCGCGGTATTCTATCCATCCAGGAGCCGCGAAGATGTATCAAGATTTGAAACAACACTATTGGTGGAGAAAGATGAAAATGGACATTGTCGGACATGTAGCACGGTGCCTCAACTGTCAGCAGGTTAAAGTACGAGCATCAGAGGCCCGGTGGTGTATTTCAACGCATTGATATTCTTGAGTGGAAATGGGAGAGGATCACTATGGACTTTGTTACTGGACTCCCTCGGACAACGAGGAAGTTTGATTCTGTTTGGGTGATTGTGGATAGGCTGACCAAGTCAGCTCACTTCATTCCAGTTAGTACTACCTACTCATTGGAGTGGTTGGCAGCGATCTTTATTCGGGAGATTGTCCGATTGCATAGGGTCCCAGTGTCTATCATATCCGACAGGGGTACCCAGTTCACATCTCAGTTTTGGAGAGCATTTCAGCGAGAGATAGGTACGCGGGTTGAGTTGAGCACCGCATTTCACCCCCAGACAGACGGGAAGTCTGAGCGCACTATTCAGATTCCGGAGGATATGTTGCGAGCATGTGTGATTGACTTTGGTGGTTCGTGGGATGAGTTCTTACCACTTGCTGAGTTTGCCTACAACAACAGTTATCAGTCGAGTATTCAGATGGCCCCGTACGAGGCATTGTATGGTAAACGATGTAGATCCCCTATGGGATGGTTTGAGCCTGGTCAGGATAGATTGATAGGGACTAAGTTAGTTCAGGATGCTCTGGATAGAGCAAAGTTGATCCAGGAGAGGCTCCGTACAGCACAGTCTCGCCAGAAGAGTTATGCGGACCGTAGAGTTCGAGAGTTATCTTTCATGGTTGGTGACAAAGTATTGTTGAAGGTTTCACCTATGAAGGGTGTCATGAGGTTCGGGAAGAAAGGGAAGTTGAGTCCCAGGTATTTGGTCCTTTTGAGATACTTAGGAGAGTTGGAGAGGTGGCATATGAGTTGGCCTTGCCGCCCAGCTTATCCAGCGTTCATCCAAGTATTCCATGTGTCTATGCTCCGGAAGTACATTGGAGATCCGTCTCATGTATTAGACTTCAGTACCATTCCAGCTTGATGGTGATTTATCCTATGATGTGGAGCCTATTGCTATTTTGGGTCTGCAGGTGAGAAAATTGAAGTCCAAGGAGATTGCATCAGTTAAGGTTCAGTGGAGAGGTCGACCCGTGGAGGAGGCCACTTGGGAGATTGAGCGGGAGATGCGAAGCAGATATCCTCACTTGTTTGAGACTTCAGGTATGTTTCTTGACCCGCTCGAGGACGAGCGTTTGCTTAAGAGGGGAAGAATGTGATGACCCGGCCCGTCGTCACGAGAATTACCACCCCTTTATGTTGTAATTTCATATTTTATGCTTTTATATCAGTGTTAGAGTCTATCGGGTGAGTTAGGAGTGATTTGGATTAAAAATGAGACATATAGCCTTTTTGAAGGAAACTTGAATATGGAAAGTCAACCTGGAATTGACTATTTAGTTAGAGGGCTCGGAATCGGATTCGATGATTCGGTTAGTTTCGGGAGGTGATTTGTGACTTAGGGGAGCGATCGGAATTGAATTTGGAGGCCCTGTGTAGAAATAGGCTTGAATTGACTAAGGCTGAACTTTGGCGAAAACCGAACGGTAGGTGAGATTTTGACTCGGGGGTCGGAATAGAATTCTGACAGTTGCACTTGCTCCGTTAGGTGATTTTGGATGTGCCTGCAAAATTTCAGGTCATTCAGACGTCGTTTGGTCGGGTTTTTGATTGGATGTCAGTTTCGAAAATTTTGAAGAAACTTAGGCTTGAATCCGTGTGTAATTGGTGATTTTGATGTTTAGGATGGTGTTTTTATGCTTGGAATAAGTTTGTAGCGTGTTTTGGAGTATGTTGGTGGTTTTTGTTGGGGTCCCGAGGGCCTCGGGGTGAATCCGGACCATCATCCGGCATTTTTGGAACTCGGAAGTCTGTTGTAAAATTGCTGATCACTGGGCATAAAATAAGCCTTCGCGTTCGCGTATAAGGAATTCATAAGGCATCGCGAACGCGTGAGGTATGTCGCGCTCGCGTAGAGGAAAAATCCGGGATGGGGAGAATGGTCTTCGCGGACGCGTGATTGTGTGTCGCGTTCGCGATGAAGGACTGGAATAAGGCATCGCGCTCGCGTGAGAGGCGTCACGAACGCGATGAAGAAATTAGACTGGCAGTTAAGTTAAAACCAGAACATAACCAGTCGCGGGTATCATACCCCAAACCTCCATTTTTGAGTTCCAAGAGAAGGTATTGACGGGAGATTGCTGGGGAATCATCGGGGTTTCATCGGAGGTAAGTTTTGTGGCTTAATTACATCATTTTATCATGAAATCCTTGGTTAATTCACTGTAAATGGAAGATTAAAGGGGGGTTTGAGCCCTAGGCCTTAATTGAAGAAAACACTGATTTGAGTGGGCAAATGGAGTCCGATTTTAGTAAATTTTATATGCCTAGACTCGTATCGAGATGAGGATTCCGAATATGTGACTTTTGTAATTTTTCGACAAGCGTACCGAAATTCGGGTTTTGGCAACTTTGCCATTTTTGGTGTAAATCGAGTTGTATTGATTGGGTGTCGTCCCATTGGCCTAATTTGTTGTGTTTCTGCTGTATTTGATCAGATTCTACGTGTGCGGAGCTTGATTCTTGTGGCAAGGGCATTGTGGAGTAGTCGTCGTGCTGTTTTGAGGTGAGTAATAGATGTGGGTGATGACCAGCGGGTTCGAAACCCCGGTATACCACTTTGTGACGCTGTATAGCGGCGAGACACGTACTCTCATGTGACTGCGGGGTCGATTATGATTGGGAGTATGGCTTAGTCCGACTTGTTGGCATTGTGTTATGATATTGGCTATTCTTGAGCCGTCGAACCTCCTTCTCATATGATTGCATACTATATATTGTGATATTGGTCACTCTTGAGCCGAGGAACCCCCTTCTTGGGTGGTTGAGTATACTTGTGGGCCGTGAGCCAGTTATTGGATCCCGCGAGGATCGTTATCATTGTCTTATCATATTGACATGTTAGTTACTTTCAGTTCGTAGCTATTTCTGTTATCATGCTATTTCCAATCTCTAGAACTTGATATTACTGTTTTCCAACTGAAAAATGATAAAACATTTTTCAAAGCTACTTTTGAGCCTGCGAGGCTGTATTTGCATATTAGTTGACTGGTAGTGGATCGGGCTGCACGCCGCAGCAGTATATATGTTGGATCGGACTACACGCCGCAGTGACATTGTTCTTGGGCTGTAGGAGCCCCTCCGGAGTCTGAACCCCCACAGTGAGCACGGGTACCCAAATTGGATCGGGCTACGCGCCGTAGCAGTCATATCATGCATTGCATTGCATTTAGCTACATCTGATAGCTATTATACTATTTTGTTGGTACTTGTTGGTACAGGTACAGTTGATATTGATTCTGTGACAGGGTATTTGATTACAGCTTTACATAGTGCTTTATTGCGGATTTCTTATCTGCGCTGTCTTACCCCTGTTTATTACCACTGAGTCTGGCAGTACTTATTTTACTCCCTGCACCTTGTGTGCAGATCCAGGTACCTCTCAGCAGTGATCCGGTAGCTGTTCGAGGCGACATCTGTAGGATATATCGAGGTAGCTGTAGAGTCCGTAGGACCCGATATTCCTTCTTACTCTCTTTTGATTTTGTATTGATATTTCTTTCCGCACTTGGTATCTTGTAAACCATTATACACTTACGTTCATTAGAGGCTCATGACTCTTGACCCTTCGGTCTATGGGAGTTGGTATATTTTGGGACTTGGTTCCCCGTTTTTGATATATGTATTAGTGTTGTTTCATATTTTGATATGTTTAAATAGGATGAAGCGAGCTCCTAGCTCCGTCGTTGTTATTGATTGGTCAGGCTGGCCTAGCAATGTGTTGGGCGCCATCACGACCGGATTTGGGGTCGTGACATCTCAGCATGTTCGAGGACGAATATATGTTTAAGTAGGAGAGAACGTAAAGACCTGACCGGTTGTTTTGTGTCACGATCCGGATTTTCCAACATAGGGAGTCGTGGTGGCGCCTACTGTCGGAGCTAGGCAAGCCAACCCTTTTAAACATTCCCATATTACACCTCTACTAGAACAATATAAATATATTGAGTCATTTAAATAAAAGCGGAAGTATTAAAAACATAGATAACTGAAAACCCAAAATGCGGAAGTTCAACATTTGTCTACCAATGACGGGTGTCACAAACTACTAAAGAGTGCTACAAACAAGTCTGAATAGAAATACATAAATGTCTATCTCGGTACAATAAAAACAATCTGAAAACATAGAAAGGGACTCCGTCTTAGGAACGCCAGCTACGATACCTCGTAAATCCTGGGACTGAAGTCAGCTCCCGATCAATATCCTACTGTTGTTGTTAAAAGCTGCTCTCATACCGTGATTTGTGCAAAGAGCACAGAAGTGTAGCATCAGCACAATCGACCTCATATGCTGGTACGTGCCCAGCCAAACCCTGATGAAGTAGTGCCGAGGCTAGACAGGATTTCAAAACCAACCTATGCACTACAATATATATATATATATATATATATATATATATATATATATATATAGAGAGAGAGAGAGAGAGAGAGAGAAATTAAACAGCTAAAAAGGAGGGGAGCATACTATGGGGGGAAATACAGTCCGAATATAAGGTCAACAATTAAAGTAAGAAATAGGGCAATAATAATAATTAATGAGAACATGAAAGTTAAAAGTTGCACGACATCAACCTTCGTGCGTTTACTCTCATTCTCACAAAAAACAATCAAGTAAAGTGCACGGCATCAACCTTCATGCATTCCCTCACATAACTCTCAAATTATGGCACAGAATGACCCTTCGTGCAATTGTAATCAATTCAGAAAACGGAATGTCCCTTCGTGCATAAATAATCAAAACACGGCACGGTATGACTCTTCGTGCAAATATAACCAAAACATGGCAAGGAATGACCCTTCGTGCAATTATAATCAAGACATGGCACAAAATGACTCTTCGTGCATTATCACTCTTCCTTACCCAAACAGTAATCACAACCAAACAAGGCGAGGGGATAAACGAATGATAAGAAATTTCCCGTCAAGGGAAATACACAATTAGACAACTAAATCCCAATAAGGGAGCAACAACAATAACATTCACATCCCGGCAAGGGAGATAATCAATATACTCAAACCATCCAGATAAGGGATTAATCATATTTCCTTCATTTCTTACCCAATAGTCTTTTATTGTTTAGCCAACACTCCATAGGATTTACAATTAAAAATCAATTCTCATACTCTACATATTACATAGGATTTACCAATTAACATGCAAGAGTCCAACAATATCATAATAAGTACAAACAAGGACCCACCATCATGCTGGACACCGGTGTATAGATACTCAATACTATGCCTATACACCGTACTCAACACTTAGAAATTAGTAAACAATACCCAAATCCTATTCCCTCAAGACAAAGTTAGATCAAACACTTACCTCGATCCAAAGAATAGCAATCAATCCTCAAATACGCTTTTTCCTCTAAAATCCAACTCTGAAACAATGATATCTAGGATTAATTAATTCAATAATACCAATAAAGACTCAATGACAACATCCCATAGCCTAGATATTAATTTCCTAGCATTCTTCCAAAAATACCAAAATTCGACACCGGGCCCACATGGTCGAAACACCAGGGTCGAACCAAAACCCAATCACCCACAACCCCACGAGTACAAATATGCAATTTGTTTTAAGATTCGACCCCAAATTAAAGTTGAATCACCCAAAATTCTCAAAACCCTAACTCTACCGAAAACCCTTAATTTCTACTTCAATTTCATGATTTAGGTCTAGGATTTCAGTAATTAATGAAAAAGAGTGAAGGAATTAGGTGGGAAATTACTTACCCAAACATTTTGGTGAAGAAGAGCTCCAAAAATCGCTCCTAGAGCTTGGAGAAGACAAGTTTTATGAAAGAATGGGAATAATCTCGTAATTATGTTTTGAACTTTAAAAACCACTGGGTAAACATGCCCTTCGCGTTCACGGGAAAAGGGCCGCGTTCACGAAGGGTAAGCTGGGTCTGCATTGCGATCACGTGTGAGGAAATGTGAACGCATAGAAGGAAAATTTCTGGGGTCCTGAGTTTACTCTACGGGAACACGTAGGCACATACGCGAACACGAACGCGATGGAGGGTGAGCTAATACTATGTGAACACGATGAAGAAAATCCCAGTGTAAAAATTGCAGAAATTCTGCTAACTCCCTAAGTCCAAAACTACCCTGAACACCTTTGAAAATACTCCAGAGCCCTCGGTCTCCTAACCAAACCCACACATGAACTCAAAAACCTCATACAAACTTAATCGAGCGATCAAATCACCATAACAACATCAAAATAAATGAATCCAACCTCAAAAATCATCATTTTTCATTATATCTTCATAAACATCAATTTTTAGATATTTAGGTCTGAAATACGTCATATGACGTCCGATTTCGACAAAACTTTACAAAAAGAGCTTACCACATATATAAGACTTTTCGGGCGACGGAACCAAAATACGAGCCTGATACAATAGTCTTTTAATCAATTTTCCTTTCCATATTCCTTAATAATTTCAGAAAAATAATTTCGTAGAAAAATTATTTTCTTGGGCTCTAGACCTCGGATTTCAACTCCGGGCACAAGCTCGAGTCCCATATTTTTCTACGAATCCTCCGAGACCATCAAATCATGGGTCCGGGTCCGTTTACCAAAAATGTTGACTAAAGTCAAATTTAATCATTTTAAAGCCACATTTTGAAAATTTTCATAGAATTTAACATATAATCTTTCTGGATACACGTCCGGACTGCACATACAAATCGAGGAAACAAAAGGTGAGATTTTCAAGGCCTCAGAAGCACAGAAAAAGAGAGAAATCTGATGATAACCCTTTGGGTCGTCACATTCTCCACCTCTCAAAAAACAATCGTCCGTCCTCGAACGGACAAAAGAGAGAAGTACCTGAGTCGAGAAATAGATGAGGATAATGGCTTCGCATATCAGACTCGGACTCCCACGTCGATGCCTCATGAGGCTAACCTCTCCACTGGACATGCACTGAAGGAAAACTTTTCGACCTCAATTGTCAAACATGCCGGTCTAGAATAGCTACCTGCTCCTCCTTGTAAGACAGATCCTTGTCCAACTGGACAGTGCTGAAATCTAACATGTGGGGTAGATGTCGTGATACCACCGAAGCATTGACATATGAAATGCTGGATACACATCTGACAAGCTAGGCTGCAAGGCAAGTCTGTAAGCCACATCTTTCACACAATCGAGAATCTCAAATGGGCGAATGAACCTAGGACTAAGCTTGCCCTTCGTCCCAAATCTCATCACGCCCTTCATAGGCGATATACGGAGCAATACTCGCTCACCAACCATGAAAGATACATCTCGAACCTTGCAATCTGCGTAACTCTTTTTCCGTGACTGAGCCAAACGAATCATGTCCTGAATGATCGTGACCTTATCTAAGGCCTCCTAAACTAAATTTAGACCCGATAACCGAGCCTCTCCCAGCTTAAACCATAAGATCGGAGACCGACATCGCCTACCATACAATGCCTCATATGGAGCCATCTGAATGCTAGACTGGTAGTTGTTGTTGTAGGTGAACTCTGCTAAAAGCAAGAATTGGTCCTACGAACCTCCAAACTCAATGACACAGGCTCGGAGCATATCCTTCAATATCTGAATAGTCCTCTCGGACTGGCCATCCATTTGAGGATGGAACGCTGTACTCAATTGAACCTGGGTGCCCAAATCCTGCTGAACTGCTCTCTAGAAGAGAGAGGTAAATTGCGTACCCCGATCCAAAATGATAGATTGTGGCACCCCATGAAGGTGAACAATATCTCGAATTTAGTTTTCAGCTAACCTCTCCGATGAATAAGTGGCTGCAACCGGAATAAAAAGTGCTAACTTGGTTAGTCTATCAACAATGACCCAAATAGCATCAAACTTCTTTCGAGTCATCGAAAGTCCAGTAACAAAATCCATGGTAATCCTATTCCACTTCCACTCGGGAAGCTCAATCCTTTGAAACAAACCATCAGGCCCCTGATGCTCATACTTGACCTGCTGACAGTTCAAATACCAAGCCACATATACAACAATATCTTTCTTCATCCTATGACGCCAATAATGTTGCTGCAAGTCCTGGTACATCTTCGCAGCGCCCGGGTGAATAGAATACCGAGAACTATGGGCCTCCGCTAAGATCAACTCTCAAATCCCATCGCCATTGGGCACACAAACTTACCCCTACAACCTCAAAACACCAGCATTATCAAAGGTCACCTCATTGGCACCTCCACACTGCATCGTGTCTCTCAGGACACACAAATGGGGATTATTAAACTGTCGATCAGAGATACGCTCCAATAATGAAGAACGAGCGACCGTACAAGCTAACACTCTGCTAGGCTCAGAGATATCCAACCTCACAAACCGATTGGCTAAGGCCTGAATATCCAAAGCAAGCGGTCTCTAGCTGACAGAAACATAAGCAAGACTACCCATGCTGGCGGACTTCCTACTCAATGCATCAGCCACCACATTAGCTTTTCCCCGGTGGTACGAAATGGTAACATCATAATCCTTCAATAGCTCCAGCCACCTCTGTTGCCTCAAGTTCAACTCCTTCTGCTTGAACAAGTATTGCAGACTCTTGTGATCAGTGTACACCTCACATGCCACATCATATAAGTAAGGCCTCCAAATCTTCAAAGCATGAACAACGTTTTCCAACTCTAGATCATGGACCGGATAATTCTTCTCTTAGATTTTCAATTGCCTCGAAGCATAAGAAATGACTATGTTATCCTGCATCAATATTGCACCAACCCAATATGGGAAGCATCACAATAAACTGTATAAGGTCTTGATCCTGTGGGCAAAACCAAAATCGGTGTTGTAGTCAAAGCTTTCTTGAGCTTCTGAAAGCTTTCCTCACACACGTCTGACCATCTGAACTGGGCACCCTTTTGGGTCAATCTTGTCATCGGGGCTGCTATGGTTTAAAATCCCTCCACGAACCGACAGTGATAACCTGCTAACCCCAAGAAACTCCAAATTTCAATAGCTTATGCTGGTCGAGGCTAGTTCTTGACTGCCTCAATCTTCTTCAAGTCCACCTGAATACCCTCTACTGATATGATATGACCTAGAAATGAAACTGAACTCGTCAAAAACTCGCACTTCAAGAACTTAGCATATCACTGACTATCCTTCAGAGCCTGAAGAACCACTCTGAGGTGCTGCTCGTGCTCCTCCTAGCTGTGGGAGTACACCAAAATATCATCAATAAAAACTATCATGAACAGGTCATAATAAGGTCTGAACACTCAATTTATCAACTCAATAAATGTTGTTGGGGCATTGGTCAACCCAAATGACATGACCAAAAACTCATAATGCCCATACCGAGTGCAGAATGTTGTATTAGGGACATCAGATGCCGTAATCCTCATCTGATGGTAGCCAGATCTCAAGTCTATCTTTGAGAAGACTTTTTCACCCTGAAGCTGGTCAAACAAGCCATCAATCCTCGACAGTGGATACTTGTTCTATATCGTCACACTGTTCAATTGCCGGAAATCAATGCACATCCTCATCGATCAATCTTTTCTCTTCACAAATAACACCGGCACACCCCAAGGAGTAACATTGGGCCTGATGAAACCCTTCTCTACAAAGTCTTGCAACTGGTCCTTTAACAGTGGTAGGGCCATGTGATATGGCAGAATAGAAATTGGCTGAGTGCCTGGGGCCAGATAGATATAGAAATCAATATCCCTGTTGGGCGACATACCCGGCAGGTCTAAAGGAAAAACTTTGGGGAACTCCAGAAAAATAGGAACAGAGTCAATAGAAGGAACCTCTGTGCTGGAATCGCGAACATACGCCAGATAAGCTAAACACCACTTCTCGACCATACATCGAGCCTTCACATATGAAATAACACTACGGGTGGCATGTCCTGAGGTCCATCTCCTCTCCAATCGGGGCAAGTCTGGCTAAGCCAAGGTCACATTCTTGGCATGACAATCCAAGATGGCATGATATGGGCACAACTAATCCTTCCCTAATATAATGTCTAAATCCACTATGTCTAAGAGCAATAAATCAACACGGGTCTCAAGAACCTTAAAAACTACCACAAAGGAAGACCACTAAATAATCACCCACTGGTGTGGATACATAAATAGTGATACCCAAAGCATCACTAGGCATCATCAGGTAGGGTGTAAAATAACACGACACATATGAATACGTAGACCCAGGGTCAAATAGCATTGAAGCATCCCTATCACAAACTAGAATAACCTATAATAACAACATCTGAAGACTCAGCCTCTGGCCTGGCTAGCAAGGCATGGCTGGGCTCCACCTACCTGAACTATCTCTTTAGGACGATCGACTACTAGCTGACCCCTACCTTTGTCGGTCCAAGCTCCACCTCTACGGTCTCTACCTCCACCTCTATGATCCCTACCCCCACCTCTAGCAAGCTGGGCGAGTTGTGGATCAGCTGGTGCTTGAATCATAGGGCAAGGACCTTGCTGCTGAGAGCTACCCGAGGGTCAAGGGAAAAATTTGATAATATGACCTGGGTCGCCACAACCATAACAAGCCTTCGGCTGTTGAGGCTGCTGACCCTGTCAACCTGAATGTCCTCCCCGAAGCTCTAAAGTGGAGGTGCACCGATGGGCTGCTAATCAGAATAATGCTGCTGAGAACCACCACTACTTGGTGTACCATGAGAAACCTGGAGTGCTGACTGAAAGGGTCTCGGTGAATGGCCTCTACCGTAAGAATCCCTACCTCCAGATGAGGTACCACTAAATTTACCAGAATGACGAGGCCTCTTATCCGAAACATGACCACCTCCGCGTGCAAGGGCCATCTCAACTTTGTGGGCCGCAAATGCTGGCTCTTAAAAAGAAATCTCACTACCAGCTCCCAGAGCCATCTGGAGATAGATCGGATGGATCAATCCATCAATAAACCTCTGCACCCTCTCTCGCTCTGTGGGGAGAATAGCAATAGCATGGCATTCCAAATCAATGATCCGAGTCTCACACTGCATGACTGTCATAAAGCCTTGCTGGAGGCACTTGAACTACCTACGAAGTGCCTCTCACTGAGTACCTGGGAGAAATTTCTCCCAAAAAAACTCTGCAAACTGATCCCCTTTCAATGATGGTGACCCTGCTGGTCTGGATAAATAATAGACCCTCCACCAAGTCTTGGCCGATCCTGCAAGCCAAAAGGTGGCGAAGTCGACCCCATTGGTCTCCACAATACCCATAGTCCGAAGGATCTCATGGCAACTGAATAAGAAATCTTGTGGGTCCTCTGAATAAGCACCATTAAATGTGGTGGTGAAGAGCTTGGAGAACCAATCAAGTCTCTAAAAAGCATCTGAAGACATAGCTGCTCCATCGTCGGCCTGGGCCATAATACCTGGCTGAGCTGTCACAGCTGGCTGAACTACTAGAACATTGCCTGAGGAGCTACCTACTCTGGAGTACGTGTAGCAGGAGTCTGAACTCCTCCTCTAGCCTGAGAAGTGGCTGGTGCTACTGGAAGCAAACCCAGTCTAGTGACACTCTCCATAAAGCTTGCCAATCTAACTAAAGCGTTCTGAAAATTTGGGACGACCATAACCCCTCCTAGGACCTGAGATGGGCCCACCGGAGCTACTGGGGATGGAACCTCCTCATCATAGTCAATATGAGGCTCCACCTCTGGGACTGCTGCTTGGGGTTGAGCTCTGCCCCTGCCTCAGCCTCTAGCATGGCCTCGGCCTATGGCCCTCACAGGAGCTACTGCTGGGGGCTCGGGATGCTGCGCGGTAGAAGAGGAAGCACGTGTTCTCACCATCTATGAAAGAATAGAGTAGAAAGACAATCAGTATTTGAGAAACAGAATCGCATGAAAATAAAGAACAAAATTGAAACTTTTCCTAACTTGTAGTCTCCGAGGATAAATACAGACATCTCCGTACCGATCCCTCGAACTCTACCAAGTTTGTTTGTGAGTAGCGAGACCTATGTAACCTAGAGCTCAGATACCAACTTGTCACGTCCCAGATTTCCCACCATCGGGAGTCATGATGGAACCTACTATCAGAGCTAGACAAGCCAACCCTTTTAAACATTCCCAAATTACACCTCAACAAGAACAATATAAATATAGTGAGTCATTTAAATAAAAGTGGAAGTCTTTAGAACATAGATAACGGAAAACCTAAAATACAGAAGTTTAACATTTCTCTACCAAAGACTAGTGTCGCTATATCATGAACTACTAAAGAGCGTTACAAACAAGTCTGAATAGAAATACATAAATGTCTATCTCGGTATAATGAAAACAAACTGAAAACATATAAAGGGAATCCGGCCTGCGAACGTGAGATAGACTACCTCGTAAGTCCCTGGACTGAAGTCAGCTCCCGATCAATATCCTACTGATGTGGTCCAAAAGCTGCTCCGGTACCGTGATCTTTGAAAAAGAGCACAGAAGTGTAGCATCAGCACAGCCAACCCCATGTGCTGGTAAGTACCCGGCCCAACCCCGGTGAAGTAGTGACAAGGCTAGGTAGGACTACCAAACCAACCTGTGTGTAGTATATATATATATATATATATATATATATATATATATATATATATATATATATATATATATATATATATATATATATATATATACATATATATATATATATATATATATATATATATATATATATA
>JASVEL010007224.1:0-94932 GCA_032618575.1 Nicotiana noctiflora
AAACACTTGAGGATTGGTAAGTCATTGAATAATACGGTATGAATACTCTTGATTTTTGGAACATTTGTAACTTGATTGTGATATTGGCTTGAGAAGTAACTGTGAACATGAACCAACCTGTAAGTTGCTTATTTGAACTTGTTGAAATTATGTGAAATGCCTTATCTGCTGTTTGTACTTGTTGTGTTTTAAAACTGTACGGTGGGATCGGGTTGCGCGCCGCAACAAGTAATAAGGTGTGGGTTGGGGTGATAAGGGTGGTCGAGGTAATAAGGGTGGACGAGGTAATAAGGATGGAAAGCTTTCGAAATCGTTATTGAAATTGATATAAAGTCATTGATGTGAAATTGTGAAAGGAGACAACAGGAGAGTTTGCAACCTGTGGGGCACCGATTGCCCCTTTGTTTGACTACTTGTGCTTTACGTGATTGATTGGTTATTGTTAAATTGATTGATTGGTTATTGTTAAATTGGTTGATTGTAGAAAGTGCTTTGTGTTGAGAATTATTTGAAATGAGGAAAATGTGGAAACATGTTTAGCTGGCTTAATTAATTGTTGATGTAATTCAATGGCTTGAGTTTACTTGGGACAAAGTTTGTCCATACATACCAGTACAATTCAAGTGTACTGACGTCCCTTTTGCCGGGGGCGCTACATTCGTGTCATGATTGTAGATGGATCAGTAGCAGGCACTTCAGCTCATCGGCAGTAGTATCCTTCTCCTTCCACTGCCCGTTTTGGTGAGCCCCTTTCTTCCTCGGGGCCCTGTGTGGTTCATGCCACTTTTGTTTAGATTTCATTTTGGTTTTGTAAGGTATAGCTGGAGCCTTGTTACCGGCAAGTATTGTATTCCCTTTTTTGTATCCTAGAGGCTCTGTAGACATGTAAACTGTGGGACTCCAGTCTTATGTATACATTATGTTATGTCGGGCGTTGTAAAAACCTGCAAACTTGTTAATGAATCACTCGTATGATTTTATTTGTTTAATGTGAAATAATTCATGGTTAGTAAGATATTTGGTTAATGAGAAACAATCAACACAGGGGTAACGCGTGGGAATGAAAGGCACCGAGGTCCATTTGACTGGGGCAACCCGGTCAGGCGCCGGTCATGTTCCCCGATTTGGGGCGTGACAGCGACAACCTTAGGTATATTTCTTGATGAGTTTTCAAATTCATTCTTATTTGTGTTGCAGGATATTATGGCTCGTGATAGTTCTAGAAAAGTCAAATCCTCTACCACCGCCCCAGCACCCAAAAAGCACAAGCAGGGAGAAGGTTCTTCGCGACATGCAAAAGGGAAACAGGTTGCCGATGCATCACAGGAGGGTCCATTACCATCAAGGCCTCAGTTGAAACTAGTATATGATGCAAATATTGCATGGCACAGAGGTTTCATGCCGTAGAGGCGGTATGTCTCCGAGATGGGGATAAATGTTAAAGCTTTGGAACAAAACTTCCCAGATGTTCTCGGTCGATTACGCCCATTAAAAATGGACAAAATCCTAGAATGCACTGGACATACAAATTTGACCATGGTTAGGGAATTGTATGTCAATTGGAGTTACAAATTGTCTAGGTCACATGTACGTGGCATGGACATGCCATTGGATATTAGGGCCTTATGTGATTTTTTAGGGGTTGAGAATGTTGACCTGATGAGGCTCCAGAAATTTGTAACAAGCCCAAAATACACATTGATATGTCACACGCTTTGTGGCATGGATTCAAATGCTAAGTGGACTAAAAAGCACGACAATGTTCACATTTCGATGGTTCGCTCTAATTTTAACAAGACTGCCAAAGTGTGGCAGAATTTTGTGCAAGCCAAACTCATGCCAGTGGAGCACAGCAGCAACTGCACTCGAGCTAGAGTGTGTGTCATATTCTTCTTGATGACTGGAAGACCCATTAATGTGGGTGAGATGGCCCGCATGAGATTTTGGCGGTAAATTAAGAGGTTCTTATTCGACAACCTACTCACACAGTATATGCTCTCCCAGGAGGCGCCGGAGTATCCATGACATAATGAGATGGTGGAGGCTCCTACTAGGTTATTGGACATCACATCATTGTTGTAGGCGTCATCGAAGCTCACTCATGCGGCAAGGAATGAACGAGATGAGAACTTCAACAGGTACCTCTATAATTCTTTGAATTTACTCATGAGCATGGCTAGTATTTCAGACAAGGAGCGTATGCATTTATGCAATGACTTGTCACGTTCGTCCAAGAAGATGTTGGAGATTGCACTTAGCAGCCTCGTTCGCTTATCAAAGGACGTCAACACTGTCAAGGGCTTGGACACAAAGGACGAGGTTGGTGATGAGGTTACGGGACCCATGGCTTTGGTGCCTCTAGGACCGAATAATGATGTACTCAGAGCCGTTGATGGAGGGCATGCTGAGGAGGAGGACTCCGAATGACCGGGATTTTTCTTTTCACCCTACTATGTTTTATGTTTTTATATGCATCGTGGATTAGGCATATACTAAACATGGGGTAGGAGGAATACTACATGTGATGTAGTTGTTTATCTTGTATCAATTTGTTTTAATTTGTTTCTTTTATTAGTTCTACTTAGTCTAGTGTCAGTTTAGTTTATTTTGGAAAAATAATAATATAAAAATACAAAAAAGTTGAAAAAGCTCAGACTTTTCTCGATGATGGATTTTGTGGACAATTTTCTTGAGGGATAAGTCCGATTAAAAACACCAAAAAGATTCTTTTTATTTTTATAATAGTTAGGTAGTATCCCTTAATTTTTCTTTGGGCGTCGGTTTGTTTCCAAGGGTGTAGCTCGAACCGGGTACTTTATTTTTTTAGGAGTAGTTTAGGAAAAAACTGAGTTGCTCTGAGATATTCATTAACATGGTTGATGCTGGCACATTAGGATATAACATACATTCTATCTTCCCGTGTATTTGGTTTGAATTATGATGTCTAAGTAAAGTAAATAGCCTATTTTATGATGCATTTTCTCAGTTGTTTGACTTGTATGCCATATAGTGCAATACTGCTTAATTTTTATCAATTATGTATGCTTTCTTGACTTTAAAGTTGAACAAACCCATTGTGATTGTGTCTGTGGGGTGAGGATTTGTGATATTCTGTGCTATAATATGTAGTCTATAACTTGCCTCGTGTGTTAACCGAAGCGAAATTGTAAGTTGTGCCAATCTAGGAGATGACGTAGGCGTTTGTTGCTTGATCATAGATGTGTTTGTCACATAAAAATAAAAAAATTTGTTGGTAGCCCCTTTGAGCCTATAGACCTTTCTTTTGGCAACCACATTACAAGCCATATTCCTATTTTGTTCTTATTTGAGATTGTGGAACCTTTGCCTCCTAAGACACTTAGTCGCTAAAAGAATTAAGGTCAGAGATCGGGAAGTAGCTTTTGAGTGGAACCATGGAAGGGCCCTTTGATGCACCAAAAGTTGAAATCGAAAGTCACTAGCCAATAAACTTTAATGTATGGGGTGTGTGAAGAAGAAGAAGAAGAAGAAAAAAATTTGCAAGAAAAGAAAAATTGATAGTGAAAATATGTAGAAAAATACACACCTCCAATTCTTAATAATTTGTGCTAGCGGGAGTATAAAAGTGCTTAATGAAAGTAAGGGTTATGTTGCATATCGGTTGTGGCAAGTGAATTGGTTGAGAAGAATATGTGCTTGAATTGTGAGTGTAGTGTATTAAAGTTCTTAGGAGGGTTAGTCGCTATTACTGAAAGTATCATACGCGTCTCTTAGCCTACATTACAACCTTACAATCTTAATTGATCCTAGATTTGACTAGCTTAAATTAGTAGAGATCTACACTATAGGCAAGCTTATGGTACGGCCACGAGATGCATATGAATTCTTTGTGAGAGTGAATGGATTTTTTAATTTTGTGATGTCCTTAATCGATATTTAAAGGCATATTTGAATGTAGATTAGTCTATATTCACTCTTTGGTTGTTGGTGAGTGCACATGATCTCATGAATGATTGGTAATGTTATAAACTTTCTTATTGGATGAGTACATGTGGTGAGGATGCTTAGAGGTTACAAGTCGACTTTTGAGGTTGGGTGGTGACAAATAGGTTGTTGGAATTTTTTGAATGGAAATGTTATACTTGGGCATGCTTAAACGGGAAGAATGTGAAATTTTGTATGCTCATGCGTGTGTGCCGATATTGATCATAATCAAGGGTAGAGTGTATGGTTAAAAGTTTAATGCCTCCTCAATAGTTGAGATTTGTACGTAGTTGGGAGTTTATTTGATAGTCCCATTACTCAAGGACGAGCAAGAGTCTAAGTGTGGGGTGTTGATATTTTGCTAAAATTATATATATATTTGTGTGTGTATCGCCTTACGTTTTACTTTTGTTTCGTGAATTTAGATGTAAAATGTGTTGATTTACATTAAGTTGCCGTATTTTTATGTGTAGGAATGATCCGAGAGAAATTGGAGGCGAAATGTGTGAAATTAGAGCCAAAATGGAGGAAAATGGGAAAATTAGAAACTGCAGCGCCTAGCTACTTGTGGCGCCAGAGTCAGTAGCTAAAGATTTTACAGGGCTAGGGACAACGCCTGGCGTCGGCCTGGGCGCTAGTCGCATGAATCATGTCCAATTTAGCCCGGGAGAAGATTATTTCAACCCTAGACCTACCCAACATGTATAAAAGCAAGACAAAACTTATTTTTAGAGGGAGATGCCACTTTGAAAGGAGAATACACACAAAAAATATCTGGGAGAGAAGAGATCTCAATTTTCTTCATCTTTTCTTAGTATTTTCAATTATCAAACGCTTATGAGATTGCTTGCTACTATTATGAGTGGCTAACTCATAGTTCAGGGGTTGTGATTTAGCCATGAATATTGTTGTTTAACATTGACTTAACCTTGATTATAATTCACTAATATATGGTTATTTCTTCAATTTTGCGATTAATTGCTTCATTGTCTGGCCAACAGTTAGGTTCTAATTTCTATCTATGCTATGCTTGGGAAAACCATATTTAGATTAGAGAAAAATTGAAAAGAGCATGTGTCAAGTCCCAAACCCGGGGAGGCATGGTTGTCACCCGGTATCCGTAATGGCCCGAGCGAACCACTCTGTAATTCATTCATTCCTTTTGTAACTATCATAGACTAACATGGCTGTAATTCGTAATGTACAATTGTAAGTGGGCAAATGTTCTATCAATGAGCCGTCGTTCATAAAACATGAATACATATGGGTCGTCAAGTCCTCTGACATACTGTACATAATAAACCTGTGTTTACAAAGCCTCTAAGATTATTTGACATCAAATAGAATAGGGTACCGGCCTATCCATAAGTATGCAGAAAAATTCTGACACGATGACTTATAGACTTGGCTGCACTCCGAATGAGATGGAGTTTTGCCGATCTTTCGTTGAATGTGAACCTCATCTACTATGATGACTCGTCAAACTGATTATCTGTACCTGTAGGCATGAATGCAGCGTCCCCAACAAAAGGGCGTCAGTATGAATAATGTACCAAGTATGTAAGGCGGAACTGAAACATAACAGTAAGTCAACACTAATTAAGGACATGGAAGAAACATGAAGTAAATAATTCAACCTGTATAGTCTAGATAGCTCTGTAAATCATGAAATAATTAGAGTGTCATGCATATGCGTATGAATATCATATCGTGCATAGGTACATGTTTCATAACATAATTAGGCCTTCGATGGTCCCATCATATCATCTTGGTCACTGTGGACAAAATCATCAACATATACCAACTGATTAGGTGGTGATGCGTATATAACGTTTTCCATATTCTATATATATATATATTGAAAATACCCGGACCACTTAAGCAATTGAGACTTGAGCCGCATGAACCAGTGAGATAGAAGGTGGTGTTGTCGACTAGGGAATTATCAGAAGGTCACGTAACTCATCTTTTGGCAATGAGAAATTGAAAAAGGAAACAACATATCTCATCGAAGAACAAACTATCGAAATCAGTCTTGTAGCAGCAATATTTTTACTTATGCCCTCTGCTGAGTGCTTATTTACCGCCTGATATCGCGATAGTTTAGCCTCGTCCGGTGCAGCACCTTGTCAAAATATTAGCTGTTCTTTCCTTTCCTTGAACTCAAAACTATATACTTGAACAGGAAAGAAATATCATCTTCAAGTCTATCCTATCAAAGTATCAATCTAAATAACTCGTCTCTTTCTCTTTCTTTTCTCACCTTCAAATCTGGTCTGTCACAACCTTTTGTTTAAACTTGATACAATAAGAACTTAAATATCTTCCTTGCATTTCAACTGCTTAAACCTTTTAATACTGACGGCTCATCATGAAAGTGTTATAAATTTTATACATTGCACTTGTGTGGTGAATTCATTGTTTCTAGGCCATTAAGAGGATCGAATGACCAAAAAAAATATTTCCACATCCTAAAGTACTATTATTATAATATTAAAATAATAAGTCATGGTATCATATAAAATAAATACATATACTTAATATCATAAGGGTTAGGATAGGAATATATCTAGTGACCATGCTTAATTAAATATCATAATCTTAATGTATTCTTGATAGATTGATTCCATAGGAATATAGTCATTAATCTATTTTGAATAGGCGAGTAGTACTTCGGGAGAAGGCTATGAGAGCAATTATCAAGCAACTATTAGTGAATTGTATGAGAGGGAGAGTTAACTAGAATACAATATGATTGGTGAATCTATCACAACCCTGGAATATTTGTCTCTATTGAATACACAACAATCATTTTACTGCTTGATCATTTAGTTATTACTTCGAATAATAATTTAGTATCATCATATTCTTGAACTTGATTTTGGCTTGACTGAATAACAATCTTGGTGATTTTAGTGGGTTGTTGATACAACTCTCTGTGGGTTCGACACTTGACTTATCAATTATTACTTGTACGACCACGACACCACGTATACTTGCGTGTGCGTTTGGGAGCAACGTGATTCACAGATCTATTCAGACTTACAGGTTGAGTCTTTAACTCCAAGTTTCTTTCATGTCTATTATATACGACTTTTCCTGCCTTACATACTCGGTACTTTATTTTTACCGACGTTCATTTTGCCTGGGGACGCTGCGTTTCATGCTCGCAGGTCCTGATAGACAGGTTGAGAGTCCTCCAAGTAGGCTATCAGCTCAATGGAAGGTGTTGGTGTGCTCCATTTGCTCCGGAGTTGCCTATTTGGCCAGTATGATTTGGGCATGTATGGATTGGTATGGAGGGGGCATGTCCTGACCTTTATGATATTTATCTACTCTTAGAGATGTCATGTATATGGATACTTTTTTGGCCTTGTCGGCCTATGTTTTGAGTATATAAAGGATCATGCCGGCCTTATAGGCTCGTACGTCATATGTCTAAGTCGGTATATCATGTTGAGTCATCCTATGTCGAGTATTCCCTCATGATTTATTCTGGTTATATCATGACATCCTTTTTGGTTCATTTACTTATGATAGTATGATACGAAAGATATGTTACGTTAGTACTCAGTTGAGTAAGACACCGGATGCCTGTCACGGCGCATTGGTTTGGGTCGTGACACTAAGCTTCCAATTGACTTATGGCTGAGAGTATTTTCTACAACATTGGCTTTACCGGGATGGTAAAATATCTCGACATTGTAGTCTTTCAGTAATTCAAACCACCTTCACTACCTCAAATTCAGCTCCTTCTACTCGAAGATGTATTGTAAACTCTTGTGATCTATGCATATGTCAACATGAATACCATATAAGTAGTGCCGCCATATCTTCGAAGCATATACTATTGCAGTAATTCCAAATCACGAGTCGGGTAACTTTTTTCATGTTTCTTCAGTTATCTCAATGCATAAGAAATCACCTTCCAGTGTTGTATCAATACGCATCCCAAACCTATACCCGAGGCATCACAATATACCACATAACCTTTTGTTCCTTCTAGGAGAGTGAGGATTGGCGAGGACGTCAATCGATTCTTCAGCTCATGAAAACTACGTTCACAAGCGTTAGACCATTGGAACTTGTTAACTTTCTATGTTAACTTAGTCAATGGTGCTGATATATAGGAAAACCCTTCTACGAATCACCTCTAATAGCCTGCTAGCCCCAGGAAGCTGCGAACTTTTGATTGTGTTGTAGGTCTCGCCTAGTTCTTCACTGCATCGATCTTCTAAGTGTAGATACTAATACTCTTTCCAGATATCACATGGCCAAGGAATGCTACTGAGTTCAACCAGAATTCACATTTGAAGAGATTAGCATATAACTTGCGATGTTCTAGGGCGCTTTGCCGCTTTGACTCCGCTTCTTTAACGCGAATGAGATGATAAATGTAACCCTTGGGATCATCTTCCCCACATAACATGACGCCAACCATTCCATCCCCATTATCACATCGAAATCAACCATTTATAACTCAAATAGATCCACTAGTCTGGCGACTATAAAATCATCATTATGCAACTTTTATATACCTTTCTAGCATTCGTAGAATCTCCTATCAGAAGGGATACTACGAATATGTTACTTATCAATTTAGGTTCAATGCCAAGCTTATTAGCCACGAGATGCGTAACATACGATAATGTAGATCCCAGATCAATCTATGCATATACATCATAAAAAATACAAACAATATACATGTGACAACAAGACGACTCTAGATTCTGTCATCCTGCTAGAGCATAGATTTGATTTTGAGTACCGCTCGAACTTGGCACTGCACCTCTACCTTTACCACAACCCATCAACTGCTAAAACCCAGTATTGGGGGTCGAACTGATGAAGAAGAACCAGCCATAGATCCAATCCGCTAAGTAATACCACCACATCCTCTGTTAGGACAATCGCGCATCATACGGTCAGGTTGTTCGCAAGAATTGCACACATCGGAACCTCGATAACACTGTCCAAAGTGGGTCGTGCCGTATTGATCACAATAGGGTGTTGGGGTTCTCTTCCAACTAGTATCCCCATGATATTGAAATCCTGGTGCTTATGAACTTTTCCCTAGAATAGAATAGCTAGATTGATCAAATCAAGGCCTCTGAAACTGTGGAGGAGCACTAGCTATAGATGGCGCCGAATGCCTCAAAGACTGGGGCCTGAAATTACCTCTGAAGTCTCTAAATTCATCAGAATATCCTACGGATCTCTCCCTCTTATGATGGCCTCTATCATGTTCCCTATCTGCCCTCTGCTGGCGCTTATGATCCTCTAGTATTTGGGCATAAGCCTAAATATAGGAAATATCCATCCCATCTACCAAGGAGGTTGTCGTGCACTCATTGGTCATATATGGTCCCAGCCCGTTCATGAACTGGTGCACCCTATCACTCATCTCGGACACCATATGGAGAGCATACATTGCTAAAGAATCAAACTACATACTACACTCTCGTACACTCATATAACCTTGCCGAAGGTTCAAGAACTTATTAGCTCTAGCTTGTTGTAACTTAATTGTCAAGTAGTGACGAAGAAAGTCCTCAAAAAATTCCTTTCACACAGCTGGATGAGCGTTCCGATCCCTGTATCTCTCCCAACTACCATCAAGAAAACTGCTAAATCGCGTAATCAATAAGAAGCTAACTCTACCACCTCAGCATGCATAATATATGCAGTGTCTAATGAACCTGATCAATAACAGCCTACGGGTCCTTCTCGCGGTCTGATTCAGTAAATATTGGAGGATCTAGAGTAATAAAATTACGAACTACCTCACTAACTGATATGCCAACAACACTAGTACCTTGCCTCTGAGCCTAAGCGGCTAACAATCTGGTTAACAATTGCATTGCACTCCACATATCCTGGTTTATTGTATCAGACGGAGGAACTAAAGGTGTTGGGTCTCTCCTAATCTCCTCTTAAGGGAACGGAGTAGATGAGGTGTGAGACGACATCTGCCTCTAAGCCTCACTCTTGCTCACTCTAGCTGGAGGCACTTGACTGGTACCCTCCCCCGTAGTTGTATCAAGTCATCTACTAGTCATCTGCTTCCTAGTCAAAGGCATTGTTGAAACAAAACAAGGTGAATATAAGAGATAAACACTAGAGACTCCGCTCTAATGCACAATATAGATTTAAAAGGAAGGTAACAACCATAAATATCTTGTAGCATCCTGATTATAAATGTGGCGCGCTACATATCCATTATCAAGACTCTACTAGAAATGGTTCACAAACAAACCCTAAGACAAACTTGCTCTGATACCAAGTTTGTCACGATCCAAGTTGGAGCGCCATGACTGGAACCCTGGCCATATTTGCCAAAACTGACAGACATTTCATCTAACATTTCTTATTCTCCGTATGGACGATGAGGCCAACATAATGGTAGACATGAATCATAAACAACCAATAATGACATATAACGACATAAACATATATAACATAGGCCGACAAGGCTATCATAAGCTATATATAAGGTACGAGCCGATAAGGCCTCCATGATGGACCATACAAAAAAATCAGCCGACAAGGCTATCTAAAGCTATACATGAGACGACACATGTCTATGAGCCTTTGAATGAATATAAGTGTTGTAACATTGTCGGGACAAAGCCCCTACATACCCATAATATCTATAATAAAAATACATACCAAGACCACGACAAGTCCGAAGAAGGAATCTTGCAAGTAACTGCTGAACTAGGCATCCTACTGTGGTGCATGGAGTTTTGTCTACTTGTCTATCAGGACTTGCAGCACGACATGAAACATCTACAAATAAAAGAGATGTCAATACAAATAAAGCACAAAGTATGTAAGGCAAGAAACGATAAATAAGAATAGTAATGTAAAGAGAGATAACGAAGATATAACCTGCAACACACACACACACACACACACACACACACACACACACACACACACATATATATATATATATATATATATATATATATATATATATATATATATATATATATATATATATATATATATATATATATATCTCGCTAAAATCTAACTGATCAGTGGTTTCACAATAGTTGTCATACCCGCCAACCATAGAGCAGTTCGGTAGAGTAAAATAGGTACATATATACAATGTATGTTGGACTCATGAAATCATATTCTGAACCTTTCAGAGTGATGTAAGGTCGGTCACTTCCGTATTTGTTGTTAGAGCTAACTCGTCATCATAAATCTCATAAAAATTAGGAATATATATATATGTATATATATATAACCCGACCACGTGAAGCTCGCTAAAATCTAACTGATCAGTGGTTTCACAATAGGTGTCGTACCCGCCAACCATAGAGCATTCGGTAGAGTAAAATAGGTACATATATATATAATGTATGTTGGACTCATGAAATCACATTCTGAACCTTTCAGAGTGATATAAGGTCGGTCACTTCCGTATTTGTTAATAGAGCTAACTCGTCATCATGAATCTCATAAAAATTGGGAAATACCAATAGTATATGATAAAATAATAATAAGAGAAGCAACATCAACATCAATCATTCCATAAGAAGGGAAACAATATAAATACTGCTAGCTTCTAAGAGCGAAGTACCTTTGGAACCTCGTTCGTTTATATTACGTACAATCGGAGTCATGCAAAAGAAAGAAAGGGATAGCCTCACGTACCATATATATACTGCAGAACCTCAAGCTATGCAAACATTACAGCTCCTTAGTGTACAATAAGAGAAATGAAACTATCGTTATCATTTAAGCATCATAACTATTATATATCGACCACAACCTATTTTATGACAAAACGAGCAACACCTCCCCTATTTATATGACTTCCCACAAGTTACAACAATCACCAAACAATTTAACAATTGTTACGAGCGGTAAGCTGGGTTCATGTCTAATAACATTATATTCGAATACTTTCCCTCTTATGGTATACTCAGGTTATTCCATAAATTTTCAACCATAAAACGTTGCAAGAACACCTCTCAAACAGTCAAACAATCAACATCCTAACAAGTTTTTCGATAGATATCTCACAAGTTCTTGCTTCAACGACTTAACTGCAACTTGGATAAGCTTAAATACACGCAAATAAAGAGCTTCCTTACCTTCAAAAAAATAGAAAAAACTCCATTTTGAGATTACTTCACCACGAAGTATCGTTCAATTGCAACCACAAGAACAAGGAAGAGAAACTAGCAGGCACTTCGGGTTTCCCGACAATAGAATTAGTTTGAAATACTTGAAATCACTTAGGGTTGATATGAAAGTATTTTTCAGAATTTAAACAAACTGGAACCACACCAAAATCAACAACCACAAGAAGAACAAGAAACTCACTAGCACTATGAGATTTCTGATACTTGATGTGTGTTGTTTGTCCTTTGTTTGGGTCTTGAATCATGAGAAAACTTTGGGAGAAGGTTTGTAGGTGTCCGGGTTCTGGAGAGATTGAAAAATAATGAGTAAAAATGAGCTGTATGCAGGGCTGACTGCATAGTCTCGAAAAAACGTGAATATCTCTCTATTTTGATTTCGTATTGATGAATGATTCTTGCGTTGGAAACTAGACTCATAGATCTTCAATTCCCTGGGTGGATCATCATGTAATTCCAATTATACCGGGATAAAAGCTACGTGACATTAGACCCAAATTTTGGTAGAATTAACCTAACTTGTGATAACTTCTTCTGACTTTTTTTCATACAACTTGCTTGACTTTAAAACTTATGATACAGATATTATATGATTCAGATACCTTAAAATATGATCTCCTTAGCATATTAAGCACCCCTAATTTTACCTCAAAGATACTCGTTTAACTTCTATCTTCTAATACTTGTTAACCATTCTTATACACCCTTGTAACACTTAAGACCAATATGATTAACTTCTTATCACTCAAAGATAATCTATTTTCGAATTTACATCAACTAACTTACGATGCAATTTAATGTACGCAAATATGAGTTGTAACATGGTTGTTTCAAGTTATGTAATCATTTATGTTTTTCTGATTTAATATTGTTAATATTTTTAAACAAAATCATTATATTCACTCGTCTTAGCTGCGTGATATGTCACTTTGCGCACATCAATTATGTTATCGCTACATAAGCATGATTAACTGTCAAACGTTTGTTAATAATCATTCCGCTGATTATATTTGTTTAAGAAAAAAAACAATGTTTCTCTAAGGAAGCCCTGAAAAACCCGGCACGTGTAGTAGTAGCAGCACAAATTCTTGCGGAGGGGCAAAATCGTGAAAGCAGAAAAAGAAGGCAACGCTTTTCATTACTTCAGGAACCCTCACACACACACACACTTGTTTCCTAACATCGCAGTCTCACTCTCAAAAACTCCCACTACGTTCGAGATCCGAGGAGCTTGTGGAAAACCCTAATTTTCATCACTTTCTCTTTTGTCATATCTTCATCTTACTTTCATCTTCAGGTACGTTTCCGTTAGTTGAGATTTTGTGGCGTTTATTTAACTGAACTATTACGTTGTAGTGCATAACTTGTGATATTGAATGCTGTAGAACTGGTATTTTCGAGTGAATGAGACAAAGCTTTTACTTATGGGTTTTAGCTTAGTTTTCTTTACTACTATTATGACTTAGGACCCAAGCTTCAAACTTTTTGATTGAATTCGTCATTCTTGAACAGAGAATTCTTTCACAGTCTCTCATTGCATTTATCTGCCTATTCTTTTAGCTGGTAGGTTAGGTGGTGGGGTGAGAACAAAATTTTAACGAAAACATTTAAGTTGATTCCCATAAGAAGTAAATCTTTTTATCAAATCATTGTTGCATGTTTTCGACAAGAGGGGTTGGTCTTATGGTAAGCAACCTCCACTTTCAACCAAGATGTTGTGAGTGATGTTGTGAGTTCGAGTCTTCCCAAGAGTGAGCTGGGAAGTTTTTGGAGCGAATGATGCCGGGGTCTATTTGGAAACAAGTACCCCAGAGTAGTGTTAAGGTTTGCCTACACACTACCCTCTCCAGACCCCAATAAGTGGGATTATATTGGGTCGTTGTTGCTGTATTGTTGCATGTCTTCAGTAAATCTTTTATGGGTTGAAACAACCAGATAAAGAATAGGAATGTGCAAATTGAGAACTAACCAAGTAAGGATTTGTTTGAGAATCACTGTAGAAAAGATGTAGATCTTAACTTTATCTTCACATATAATATTCTGTAGTTCATTTTTCCTTCTCAAATTCAATGGTGCAGTTCTAAATGTGCAACTGAGGGGTGAAATAGGTGTTTTAACATTCTCTAAGTCAAAGCACAGTGAAATGAACCAATGAGTACCTGCTCATTTGTAATAAGTTCAGTCAAATTGAGTTATGGTGATATCAATTATTTGATAATGTTTAATTTTATCCATAATTCTTTGTTGCTGATGTGCTGTGAACGCTTTCCAGTCATGGCGGGTGCAGCTCCAGAAGGATCACAGTTTGATGCTCGTCAATTTGACACAAAAATGAATGAGTTGTAAGTAGCAGGAACCAATTGTTTCGTTGCTCTCTAATTATGCATCTATAGAAGACTGCACTTGCTTCTTCCTCATTTTTTTTTGTTCTTTTTCTGTATTTATTACTCGAATGAGTTATGATGCATGCATTTACTTATATATGCCACGCTGTACTTTATAGCATGGATCCAAAAAAATGACGTTTCTTGAATTTTCATTGTAGGCTTTCAGCTGATGGGCAAGATTTCTTTACTTCATATGATGAGGTTTATGATAGTTTTGATGCCATGGGTTTGCAGGAGAACCTTTTGAGGGGCATTTATGCATACGGTTGGTTGAAACATTTTTCCACTTTTCTTCTGCTTGACTAATGCATGCGTTATAAAGAAGAAGGGGTGGTGGACTGTTAATATTCTAGGTACAACTGAGTACTTCTGTCCCCTGTTGTTTTGTGACATTTCAGTTTGTGGTTCTGGATCAATGTGAATGTTGTCCTTTTGCTTAACCAAATACCAATAAAAAAAAGGAAAAAAAAAAGATGAAGAAAGAAACAAAGGAATTGCTGCACGTACGAGCTCTCCCGCTATTTCCCGTTTCCTGCTAGATCTATTGATATTGTTATAGTGGGATATTCTCTTTGTTCTGGGCGCTGTTCTATCCATTAATCAGTTTACAATGTACTTAATATTGGACTATTCCCATGTAGGTTTTGAGAAACCCTCAGCAATCCAGCAAAGAGGAATTGTACCATTTTGCAAAGGTCTTGATGTAATTCAACAAGCGCAATCTGGAACTGGGAAAACTGCTACTTTTTGTTCTGGAATTCTGCAGCAACTTGCCTATGACCTGCTGGAATGTCAAGCTTTAGTCTTGGCGCCTACTCGTGAGCTTGCACAACAAATTGAAAAGGTCATGAGGGCACTTGGTGACTATCTTGGTGTGAAGGTACATGCATGTGTGGGAGGGACCAGTGTACGAGAGGACCAACGCATCCTTTCAAGTGGTGTTCATGTTGTTGTGGGAACGCCTGGACGCGTATTTGACATGCTGAGAAGACAGTCACTTCGCCCTGATCATATAAAGATGTTTGTATTAGACGAGGCCGATGAAATGCTTTCCAGAGGTTTCAAGGATCAGGTCAACTATTTTAGATTGAAAACTGCCTCTCTGACCAATATGTTTTTTCTCTCACACATATATGTGCGCATGTTTCTTTGTACATCCGTACCCTCTTGACATGTCTGTTGTGAAAGGTTCTCTAACCAGTAAGCTTTTCTGAAATTTTTGTTATTAAAATCTGGTGCAATGACTGTTTTCTTTTGGTAGATTTCCATCGTACATGACAATTGTGGCTTGCGAGAAATGGTCCAATTGTTTGGTGCCGGGGGAGGGGGAGGGAAGCTCAGTTAATGGGAAAAGATGGTTGTAGTGCGCAGTGCTGTTAGAGTACTCAATAAGCTCAAAATTTTAGTGGGAAGGGACACAAAAAAAATCTCTGTTTTCTCTGTATTATTATCCTTTCTTTCATATCAAGTATGTTGAACTAAATCCGTGACTTCATTTGCCTAACTATGTGATGTGATAATTTCGTTTTAGCTTTACATTGTTGTCCAAGTTGTTTGGGGCCGAGACATAGTTGTTGCACCGTTATAATTGGGTGTGATTTTCTTTTCATCCTTCCCTTTTCCTATGGTGTCTTGAAGGTCTTTCAACATTACTACTCCCTCGGTTTCAAAAGATTGGCACTATTTCCTTATTAGTCTGTCTCAAAAAAATTGGCACCTTTCAATATTTCCTTAATAAGAAGCATTTATAGCCACACAAATGTTAGGTAGGTTTCAGACCACAAGTTTCAAAAGTTTTATTGCCACACAATTGTTATGGCTTATTTAAGACACATATCTCAAAAGTCTTCCCTTTAAAGTTTGTACCAAGTCAAACTAAGACAATCTGAAGGGGGTATGAATTAAACTAGAACCCCCCCGCCCCCGCAAACAAACCCCCAAGACACACACTTGCATGTGTTTGTACATCCACTGTTGCACACACTTGCATGTGTTGGTACATCCACTGTTGTTGTCGACATGGCTTATTTGCCCCAAGATTTTTGCTCATGTACAACTCTTTTTGCCTCCAGATCTATGATATTTTCCAGCTTCTGCCTCCTAAGATTCAGGTTGGTGTATTCTCTGCTACTATGCCTCCTGAGGCACTTGAAATCACAAGAAAGTTCATGAACAAACCTGTAAGGATTCTTGTGAAGCGTGATGAGCTGACCTTAGAAGGTATCAAGCAGTTTTACGTCAATGTGGATAAGGAAGAATGGAAGCTCGAAACCCTGTGCGACCTGTATGAAACATTAGCCATTACACAGAGTGTGATCTTTGTGAATACCCGTCGCAAAGTTGATTGGTTGACAGACAAGATGCGAAGCAGAGACCATACAGTGTCAGCTACCCATGGTGACATGGACCAGAACACTAGAGATATTATAATGCGTGAATTCCGTTCCGGGTCCTCCCGTGTTCTTATCACTACTGATCTTTTGGCCCGAGGAATTGATGTCCAACAAGTCTCCCTAGTTATAAACTTTGATCTTCCCACGCAGCCTGAGAATTATCTTCATCGTATTGGACGTAGTGGGCGGTTTGGTAGGAAGGGTGTGGCCATCAACTTCGTTACAAAGGATGATGAGAGGATGCTGTCTGATATTCAGAGGTTTTACAATGTTGTTATTGAGGAGCTGCCAGCAAATGTTGCTGATCTCCTGTAACAAGCTTTTTTCTTGCTTCAGTGGAAAGAATAGAGAAGCTGGTACTGTTTGGGCGGGTTCTCTCTCGACACATCTACCTCTTTTCTCCTCCTGCCCTCTCCTTTCATTTTCATATTTTCTTTGTGTAATGAATGTCTAATTTAATGGTCCTAGTGTCTGAGACTTGTGAGTAATTTACGCTAGTGTTGTTTAATCAATCACTATACTATACATTGGTAGCTGCTGCTAGTTTTTGACATCAAAAGGTTGTATCTGAAGTACAATGTCAAAGTATGAAATCATTCACTTATGTCCAAGTATAATATCATTCACGTTGTACTTGCAGAGAGATGCTTTAAACGGGACGGGAGATTTGAAATTAGGAGACAGTTTCTCTACTATAGACAATTTTAATGTACTTTGCTAATGCAGTTCCCGAATTTATTCTAAGTCTTTGTCTTCATAGTTAGAAATCATGTGTCTAAAATTTGGAAAGTATGAACACTAGTTAGCGGTGGCAAACTGGATAAAAATAATAATTATCCGTCCATATTCTTCATTAAAAGATTGGTTGGACAGGGAATTTTTTTAAAATGAATCAAATATGAATAAAAATTATATTATTCACTTAAAAAATGGATAGTCAATGGATAACTAATGGATTTAATTTTTATATTTATAAAGACTCAAATTAAGGATTACTCAAGTTTGGAGATTAAAAATGTTCTCAAAAGTAAGCATATTCAAGAAGTCGTAAATAATATAAATATTCATACTATCCGCTGATTAACCTATTTTTTATCCATATTAAATATTGACGGGTCGGATAATTTATCCATTTGCATTACCTGTTTTCAACGGCCCATATATGATCCGATCCAACACGAACTGCCCGCTTGCCACCCCTAATACTAGGTGCAGATATAAATTGAGTTAGATATGCTAGCACAAGCTGAGAAAACTAACATCCAAAAGGGCAATCTGATAAGAGGGGTACTTCCCTTGTTTTACCAACTCTGGCCATATGAATGTCGAGTGCGGACGAAAACGCAGAGATGGGCGTAAACTTTGACTTGTTACAAGATACACTTGAAGGAAAATAATATTTTGCACATGCTTGTAAACTAAAGCATTAATAGGACCCAAAATTTGTGAGAACTACTGAGTTTGCACAAGTGACATTCGACCAAAACATTACTGTGGACCAAATTAGAATTACAACGACCAATATACAGTTTCACTAGTCCCCATCATCTGGACGAGGATTAAATATTATGGAAGATGCCTGATTGCACAGACACAAACAATATAAAGAGTCATGCACGGTAATGAGCTTGTATTCAAACCACCTGACTCCCTGCATTAGCACTCATTCAGATCTATTTATTTCTTATAGATCTTTGCTTGAACGAACCACACTCTAGATCCCTAAATTCCAACCCGAAATTCAAGAAAAATCAACTTTTAGGGCCTCAATTCTACCTGAGGTCTAGCACACGAGTAAGAAATTTACAAGAATGTGATGAAAGGGTTTCCAATCATTAGTGACCCCTATCTTCCTCATTGAAATGTAAACTCTCAATTCCTTTGAGCGTGGTTTCATAGTTCTTTATACCAGAAGTATTCCTGCCAGATGAAGCATGTTTAACGTCTGATGATCCAACAAGTGGGGAGCTTCTCTGTCCACTCGATATTTTGTGCATGGTTGCTGGACTTGCCTCAGGCGTTCGAGAACGTGTAGGATCAGAGTCATTTCCCATAGTGAAGGTCTCTCGGCTGCCAGAGACTAGACCTCGCCTCAATGATCCACTTGATCTTCCAAGGAATGTGGAGCTTGACAACTGCAAAATTGGAATGATTCATTATTATGTGGGGGAAAAGATCAATTGTTCCATTTCAACAACGTAGAAACCCAAGAAACACACATCTCTATTATTATTATTTTCCTAGGATTAAGGAAATACAGAAGTAGTATTCTTTGTCCAAGGTGACAGCATCTGAATTCTGAAGCAAGAGTTATACTTGAACTAGCAGAGCAGTTCAACAAGAAGACAATTACACTGCAAGGTTTTACTACTCTTGATTATGGACTCTTTCACAGAAATGGCCCTTTGAGAGGCACAAAATTTAAAATCTTGTCAAAGTTCATATTTGATCCAACAACTCAAACTTACCATAGCATCCTTGCTAGTAGAATCATTTCTGAGAGGACTTTTCTGCTTGGACAAACTTCCTGCATTTATAAGCGGTCCAGAATTCCTCCTTCGAGAAGGATCTGCTGGTTGTCTTCCTTCTTCCTCACCTGCAAATGATTGAGCATAGGGGTGAGGAAATTCCCGAATGAAAGAGAGCACAGAGGTCTTGACCAGTACTCATGTGTAGGTGAGGAAATACCCATTTTCTCAATTTAGAACACAAGAATTAGGACAGGTATACTGGAAGATCACCTGACTGCCTTTCTGCATTAGGGATAGCTGGAGGCATGCCTGAGCTGGTTCCAGCACCAGCGCCCTAATAAAAAACAGCCATCATAAGATATAAGCTCTGCACACAGGTAGAAAAAACGATATTCCACCACTTACAAGAGGTCGTGAAGGAGGAGCTGCAATTTGCGATTGCTGATACTTCAAAATGGTCCAATCAAAAACATAGTCAAACTGAAAGCCTGCAATGCAAATAAAAGTGTAAACAGGAGCCTAGATTGAAAATTACCAGTTAAAATTAAAAGCATCTCAAAATTCATCTTAGACCTTCGCGGATGAAGAGGTCACGAAATATTCTCTTCAGATAAGCATAATCTGGTTTATCCTCAAAGCGTAGTGAACGACAGTAATGGAAATATGATGCAAATTCAGTAGGATAACCCCGGCATAAAGCCTGCAAAATCGTAAACCAATTCTCCATAGAGTTGTCCAAGTAGAACCCAATCACCAAATCAGAAAATAAATTACCTCAATAGATGTTGACACCTTCTTTTCACTAATTTTCTCGTACTTCTGCTTCTTAGTTCCTGCTTTCAACCCCTGCCAAGGAAGACTGCAATAAAAAGATGTCAAACACAAGCTGAATAAAATAAGGGTGAGGAAAGAAATTGCAGCAAAATTTACCTTCCTCTTAGGAAGTACATGAGAACATATCCAAGAGATTCTAAATCATCCCTCCTGCTTTGTTCTGTAACAACGGCAATAGCGTATTAAGTGAGAAACACAGCAGAGTTAAACTGCACAAAGAGTGAACACACAAATATAAATAACAGGAACACATACCAATACCAAGGTGAGTATTCATGCTAGCATATCTTGCAGTGCCAGTCAAGTTTTTGTTCTCTCTGCAGTGTCAAACACCATGTCTTATAAGGCACAGGCAAAATACGATACGCAAATGCCAGATAACTGAATGCATGTGCATGCACACAGAAAAGAATTCAGGGACACTCTTAACTGTGTTGCATTTAACAGTCTTTTCAAATGGAATATGCGCATATCCCCATCATAAGAATTTTTAGCAGCACCAAGACAAATGCATTTGTTACATAACAGATCCTACAGAAGTGCACTTTGAATTGTCTTAGCATCATCTATGTGCCTGCAATAATCTGTCATTATCATATAACCCCAGCTGGAGTCTTTTTCCTTTAAGATACATATAACCGCAGCTGGAGTTTTACATTTTCCTAACTAGAGCAAAAAGTGATTATATCCGTTTCTGTCTTCTCTATTTATTTATAAAAATCTGTCAGTAATTAACAAACAAAACATTCTTCATATTACATAATATCCAAAGGTATGGAACCTTAGTTGTATAAACGGAATGCTCAGCCTTTCTCTTCAGCTGGGAGTGCTAAGCTAACTAAAAAAGACTTTTGCACCTATTAAAATCAAGGAGAAGAACGAAATATGCAAGGGGGTGGGGGTGGGGGTTATACTATCAAATTACCTGTAAGGTATGTGTTGGTGAGTTGAAGTGTCTCTGTATTTCTTGGCCAGACCAAAGTCGATTACATAGACCTGCATTTTAAGTCAAATCTAAGTACAGTAACCCAAAATCCTGGGAATCTGTGAGAACAAAGAGTTAGAAAATAGTAATCAAAATAAAGGACCTGATTTGCACGCCTTCCCAAGCCCATAAGAAAATTGTCCGGTTTAATATCGCGATGCAAAAATGATTTAGAATGAACAAACTCAATGCGATTTATCTGCAGTAAAAATCAAAATAGCCATGTCATCACCATGTTCAGGTAGGATTACTAACGTCAAAATAAGAAACATTATTAGTGTTAACCATTTGATCTGCAAGCATCAGAACTGTCTTCAGGGAAAGTTTCCTGCTGCAAAAGTTAAATAAATCTTCAAGACTGGGTCCGAGCAAATCCATGACAAGAACATTGTAATCTCCCTCCACACCAAACCACCTCACATTTGGAATTCCAGCTACAACAGAAGAATCACAATTAGAACCCCTAATCATAGAAATGTAGTCAAAAGGAGAGTAAAGAGAGAAGGTTTTTTTTTTTTTTGTTTGTTTTTTTAAAAAAGACAGTAGAAGTTATTACTTCCTCCCTGCAAAATCCTGTACAACTTTGACTCATATAGCAACTGAGGATGCTTTGTTTTGACATTTTCCTGTAAAATCACCAGCATTTATCAGAGACTAAATTACAATGGAAGAATTAATGAACAAGTCATTCACATAGTTGGAGCCAAAAAAGAAGAAAGAGATGAAGACACACAGACACAAAGAGATTAATTAAAAAGATGAACGCTTGCAGATATATAACACAAAAGTATTGGCGACACAAACATATGCTATATATGGGGTTCTATCCATCTTTTTCCCTAGTTCAAGAATCAAATGATGTTTATGTTTCAAAGCTATGAGTGATGTAGTATGCACGTTGTCAGCTGTGGGCACCAGCAGTTCCATTTCACTTTGTGAGAGTACTATTTGCCAAAAAGGAAAACGTAGACCAGAAATTGGCCTATATGCACCAACTTTCTTTGTGGTGGGGGGATTGGTTAGAGGAAGGGGGAAATGAGTTCATCCACTTGTGGACCTAAATAATGAAGCACAAATTTCTCAATTATCTACTTGAACTGAACTCAAGCAAAGACGACTATTCTGTTGGAGCATTCCCTGTCTGTCTGAGCATGAACAAGAAGGCAAAACTACATAAGCTATTTAAACCTAATCACCTCCAGATCACCACACTCCGTGTTAGCTTTAAGGAGACTTGCTCAAACTAAAAACATGCACAATTAGAATGTCTATAGAGAAATCAAGTCATAGTTTACTTGTTCAAAAACTCCTTTTGCAAGTTTCAATCAAATTTATGTACAAATGCAAGCTAAGAAAATAGAATGATCATAAATCCCCACAAAGGGCAATCCTAGTTTAGTTGGATAGTTTCATTCTTTAGAGTAAATGCTGTCTCCAGCCAAAACCGGCAGCTGATATTTTTTATTTTTTCAAAAAGGCAATGCTGAAGTTAAGAAAAAGCTCTCTGTCATATTTATGCCACAGAGCTTGACCGTGCACAAAGTTTAAGAAAAAGGGAAGACTTTTGACATGTAATAAATATATGCAAGATAGAAACATCACAGTTAATATTAACAATTAATGAAAAATGGTAACAGTTCTACATGTCACTTTCTATCCCTCTCCTAACAAGTCATATCAATAAGAGTAAATTGGGAATGTTAAGATCTAATAATCTCCAAATACAAAAGAGTGACATAAACTGATACCCCCGCTTGGGGTGCGAAGGGTTCTATTTCTGAAACCAAGAGGGGATTTTCTGACACCGTCAATGGTGGTTATGAAGAAGTGTGCTTTGTTATGGGGCTGCAGGAAATGAGGCTAGTTTTGGCCATACTGCAGAGGTAGTACATTGTTCTCTCCCAACACTGTTACTGGTCAGAAACAGATTTTTGGTGCCACTCTCCTGAGAGTGAATCTCGGTACTCTGTTATAATTTCCGATGCTGTAAAAGGGTCTTCATTGAAATATCCCAGAGAGCACAAGACAAAGAGCTTCTTTAGATGCTAACTGCAGCACGACAAGTCCCCGGGCAAATGAAACCACTTCTCGCGCAATATGACTTGTGTACCAAAATACCCAAACAACATTTCAGTGTTCACCTACCTAGAAATCTCCTGCCTTGTCACACAGCCCTAGCCCAAAACCACAACTTCACAGTCTGCATTTGAGAAATTCTTGGGGAGATGAACACTGGAAATAATTTTAGCAGAAGCTGTGATATGCTCAACCAAAACCCTGTTTAGAGTTGGGATAACATTTTCCCATGGCTGGTGGGTGAGTAAAGATTCTGGAAGGGCTTTTTGCTTCTGTTATCCAGAAGGGCAGAGAACAATCCCCCACAAGGGTTTCAGGGTTGCTTAAAATTTATGTTGTCTTTGTTTGCTCGCTTAGCAAACATCTGTTAGCTTCAGTCAACCAGGGACCATAATTCTACACTAAGTTTAATTGAGGGTCAAATGTGCTCAATCGAATAATATGGGGACCAAAAGAGGAGTAATGCAAAATAACTATAAGGACTAAAACTACTGTTTCCCTGAAAGCTTTCTTGCTTTAAGATAATCCAAGATAAATCATGTATAGCATACATGCTCAACTTCAGAAACAATGAAAAATTAATACTATACAACGAACTAGGAAGCAAAAGCCTCCGTTCACATGTACTTGAACAAATCGAAAAGACAGTATGATATAATTGAAGCTCACAAAGTATGCAATTACATCAACATATTACGGTACCAAGTCATCAACTACATCAACTACCTAATTTGGCACATAAGTTTCTACAAACAGCTTATTTCCAAATGAATCACGAAGCCTTTCTGCCCTAAAAGGGGGATTATCACTTATGTTATGACCACTGAGGTAAAAATCGTCACTCTGGAGTTCAATTCATGTGTTCTTGATAACTGAACTATCCCATTGGGGAAAGCAAGGGATAACTTCGACACATAATTGTTAACTTCAAAGTCAACCATCATTAAAACACATACTAGTGATACTTACAGAAAAACTTATAACAGAAACAAGAAACAACTTCCAATAAACTGTAAATTCATTTGCAACAAATATTAAATAGAAGTACACTTAAATACTAAAAGAAATCACTTACCAACTTAATTGCCACTTCCTCATTAGTCTGTATATTAGTACCTGCACCACATAATCATCATAATTAACGAACAAAGTAAATAAAAACATCAATTAATCAACATAGACAAGAAATAGAGTGAAAAATCTTCTGCAAAAAAATAAAAAATCAAACCGAGATAGATCTCTCCAAATGATCCACTGCCAATTTTCCGACCCAGTCGATACTTGTTCCCAACACGAGGCTCCATCAAAAACCCTAATTTCGTCAGTGAATTTCCAAAAGCTTCTAAAACCCTAGCTTTTTAACGCAAGAAACAAATACATGAGCTCAGTACAAAGATCTAAAAAGGCATCGAAGTGTGATTTTCTCTCATCGCTATCTATCGACAAAAGCTAGGGTTTGGTTAGAAGAAAATAGAGAGAGAAAAAAGAATCTTCAGTATTTCTCTCTCAATATTTATATACTTCTTGCACATATGCTTTTCCTTTTTCGGTTTTTCCATCTTCTCGAGTTTGCCAGTGAAGCGCGTTTGTGCGAACAATTTTTGGAGCGTGAAACCACGCATTTAGATGACGCGTGACGGAAGGTTCGACTGGATTGGGGTAGTCCAACATTAGGTTTTATTGGTTATGTGGGGTCAAGACAAGTGGCATATGCACACATCAATGGCAAAAGACTCGCGTGTCACGTGACTTGGCTAGTGCTTGGTTCTGTTTTCTTTTTCTTTTTTCGTTTTAATCTATATATCTATATATATCTATACTAGATGACACACTTGTGCGATGCACATGCCCAATTGTTGCTCCTTTTTCTTATTTTCTTATTTTTAATATTTTTTGATTTATTGCTAATTACACACTTTATTCGTCTTTAGGAAAAGAAAAAAGAAAACAGACATTTGTGTAATAATGTATAGAATCACATTTACCTGTATTTTTTTTAATCTATTACGTTATGTGTATTTTAATTTTTATGAAATCGTATTACTATATCACTTTGTTATACTTATCGAAGTCCGACACTTTATTGTACAAAGATTATACAATACTTCAAGTACAATATAGAGTATTTCTACGTAAGTTCTACACATATCTATTTAAAAAAATAATTATGCACCACCAAATATAAAAATTGATGGTAAAAAATGATTGAAAAGTCAATTGAAAAAATAATTCATGATGTATTTTTTTTATTATTTAAATTGAATATATATGCTTCTACTCTTTTGTATTTTCAATTGTGTTAATGTGTTGATTTTTCTTCTTATATTAATCAAAATTTGAATAATAAAACATATTTATTTTATTTTCAAATAGTTGACGATTTTTTTTTCTGTGAAATAATAATCGTATTTTTTAGTTACCCAAAATTTTTACAAGAAATTTATATTTTATTCCAGTTCAATGACATATCTGAATAATTTACTAAAAACAAAATTATTTTTCAATCACTCTAAATACTAATCAAATTGATCTTAAAGAAGCATTACAATCGTTTTCTAGTTTCATTTTATATGATTGAGATACTCTAGGGTGTAATATAACTTTCTTTACCATAATTATTTGTCGAGATTTTTTTTAAATAGTAATTTAATATTTATGTTTTTTAAAATTTATATTATGTTGAATTCTTTATTTAATACACATGAAGTACCCAATTAACTTTAATCACAGAGGGAAACGTACAATCCTGCATAATGATAATTCTTATGTTGCATAATATGTAATAAAAAATCCCAAATTAATTGTCTAATATTTTTCAGATTATTCTTACATAATTTTGTATAGAGGGAATCTTATAAACAATATTCAATATTCTATATATAAAAAAAAAAGAACTTGATACTATATTTTATTTTTAAATATTTTTTTCTAATTTTATAAAGTGTTCCAATTAAAATTTTAATTTAATAAGGACTTGTATAAATAATATCAATTGACACTAATATAAGAACACCCTAATAAAAATTTGTGTAATTTATTTCCACTTTTTTTTGTTAAAATATAGTCAATAAAAAAACAAATGAAATAATATTCTTAAGGAGATAATATAATTGCTATATATAAATGTATGTAGCCATTGTATATTTTTTATCAAATGAACGTTGAATTATAAAATTATCAAATGGATGATTTTTTTAATTAAAAGTACTAATTAGGAGAAAAAAATAAAGTAAAAGTAGTCTGCGTTTAAACAAATTGAAGAGTAACATTAATTAAGTAGTGCATTTAAAGAAAAAAATGGTTAAGGTTGAATGAGAAGTGGGTTCACGAGAATTCAATGGTTTGCGCTATGTTACTTTTGAGTTTTTCCCTTATTACAAACCCAAAATCAATCTTTTAAGCCTATTGTACAAGCAAACAATGTGGTTATATTTTTAAATGACCATAATGCCCTTGGTCAACCTCCCTTCTCTTTTCTATATAATAGAAGTAGCTGTATATATCTATATTATTATAAAAAGTACGAATATTTTATGCTAAATGTTGAACGATGAAAATATCCTTAAAATATTGATAGACTTCTATACCCTCAATAAGTTAAATTATATTTTACAAAAGGATAGTTGCGGGTAAAAAACCAAAAAGCTCATCGTAATATATACGAAATTCTTATACCAATCAAATTAAGTGTCCTACTCATTGTTGAAGTTCTAAGGCCATAGCAATCCCACGTGATAAAGAAAACTTTAAATCATCTCTTACCGATATAAAAGGGGTTATACGGTGCCTATTGCCATAATTGTATTTGGCTGTAATCATGTCAAAAACTTCTCTTCTTTATTTCTTTTAGTGCTCATTCTTTACGTTATTCTTCTAACATGGTTTGATTTTGCTTTCTTCTTATTCCTTTATGTATTCTTAATTAATGCTGACTTTTCAATTTTATTTTATTTGTTTGTAGTTTGATTGGCCTCAAGGACTCAAATCGGATATAGAAGCTGGTAGTCGTCAAATTTGAATGGCCGAAGAGTTCTTGCAGTTTTTCATGTATCTCGAATTGGTAGGTCATATTACTTAATATTTTAATCTGAATTTTATATTTGTGCATCTAAAATGTTAAATTTGTAACATTATGCTCATATTAATTTATTACTACGACAAGAACAGACGTGAAATACTCAAATAATTTGCGTCATACAGTACAAACATTATTTTTTTAAGGACGATCACTTCTTAAATATATTGAATCGGCATAACAGATGCATTGTTTAATTAGAGCTGATTAAGGGAGTATAATATTCCAAAAGAAGAAAGAGGAATAACCCACACTTAAAGGAATCATTATACAAAGTTCTATAAGATAGCTCTAAATATTAGTACAATTTTTTTCAATGTTGATTTTTTTTTCCATAAAGTCTAATTCTAATATAGAAACATGGCAATAGATATAAATATTTGTCTTTTTTTTTTCTTTGAGAAAAATATTACTACGTCCTTATGTTTAGTGTTAAATTTTAACTTGGACTCCAAAATGACTTAGTCATTATTTTGAACTAAAACAAAAATAGAAATAAATCACGAATAAATATACGCATATTACCCAAACCAAACCTAAAATCATCCTTCCTAATAAGTATTATATCAATTTTTAGAACTTCAATGACTACTGCATTTTCACTTCGGTTGCTATATATTAATATTGCATATAAAGAATTGATTAAATATCAATGTGCAAAGCACGTACATAGAGACTAGTTATATTAAAAGCACGAAGGCCCTTAGCGCAATGTCGTTCGCCTTTTTTACCCTTTAAAATTAGAGTTTACATTGTACAAAATAGTCATTTAATTATTTTTTCAAATATTTAAGACTTTATTAAAGTTAACTAAAATTTTGACCATTAACTCTTTCCTTATTTGAATAAAATAAATCTTTCTAATTTAGGGATTTCAAAACATTATAAATTTGTTCATACAAATATCTTGACTAACGTTTAGTGCATTAAAATTCCAAGGTAAATTAAGTACAAAATATTCAATTTAATGGTAAGTAATTCCCCTTAAACTTAATAATAATGGTCTTACCTTTTTGGAAATCATCCAACGTATAATGCATGTATAGTATATTATTTTTAAAATAATTTCTTATATTTTTGTATAGATTAAATAATTTATCGTAGTTAACAGAGGATGGCTGTTTCTTATCTTCGATATTTACAAATTATCCATTGTTTTTAATTTAATTTTAATTTTTTTGATTTTTAAGAGACTATATTTTTTTTGAATTTTAATTATCGAGTTATGAATATTCAACTAAATAATTAACACAATCAGCCAAATATAAAAAAATAATGGTATTTGCTAGCAACTAGAAGTTCTTTTACAGAAATTCTAAGTATCATGCATCGTCATATAAAATCTATTACTACGACAAGAACAGACGTGAAATATCGTTCGCTTTTTTACCCTTTAAAAGTAAAAGTCACATTAGACAAAATAATAATTTATGTTATTTTCCTAATATTCAGGATTTGAAATCAACTACAATTTTATTTATTAAATTGTTTCTTATTTGAACTATGTATAAAGTTAACACTTATACTTTATTTGTATAATTTCTTTTCTCATTGAAAACATTAAAAATAAAATTCTTATAAGCTAAATTTACAATTTTCTTATTAAATTTTTTCTTATTTGAACAAATATGTAGGATCTCGTAACGTTTAATAATTTAAAATTAATTAGTATTTCATCTTACATAAAATTTCTTATTTGCACATATTGAAAGCAAACGTTTATTTGATAAAACTATAAATACACTTAAATATTTAAAATCTGAGATGATTTAAAACTAAATCAACAACAACTATCCAGTAAAATCTCATATAGTGGGTCTGGGGAGGATAATGTGTATGCAGACCTTAGCCCTGCCCCAATAGGGGTAGAAAGACTGTTTGTGATAGACCCTCGACTCAGAAAGAAGAAAATAAAGTAAGAAAAAACAAGAGGAGAGGAATTAAAACTAAATCCTTCTAAATAATATCTGTTTATTTATACTATTAAAAAATATATAAAAACCGAATATAAAATATATATCATCGATAAAATATGAGTGATATCAATCCGAGAAATAGACAAAGAATGAAAAATAAAGAGCATGGAATTTTTCTAAACCTTTTAATCTCTTTTTATATATATAAAGTAGATTAAAGTCATTTTTCTACATAAAATATTTATTTCAGAATAGTGATATATTAATATTAAATATTATTTTCTTTATTTTTCATTAAAATGAAAAACTAATTGATTCATTACATGATTGGAATTAGCATAATATTTTTATACTCCATTTTATATCAATCAAAAGATAGATATTTCTTAGTTCTTTTAAAAGATTGATTCTCCAAAATTAACAATTAATATTAAAATCTTCGTTACTTGCTTATATTCATTTCTTGACCTTTCTGAAATTCATTATCTTCTTATGTAATAGAGCCCATTTGGATTAGCTAATTTGAAGTAGCTGATAATCATTAGGTGCTAAAAAATATTTTAAGTGTTGAAACTGATTTAATAAATAAACAGTTACGCGTGTTTGGGTACAAGTGCTGATAAAAAGGTGTTGGTAAGCTCTTGTTATGTTAAAATGACTTAAATAACCTTAGAATTATTTAACCTTATAAGGGCGTAACTTTTTCAAAATTTTAAATTCCAGATCGCTTCAAATATAAAATATTGAAGGGTCGGCTTGGCTCAGCGGTAAGCTTGCTTGCCGTGGAGTGTCAGGTCGCGGGTTCGAATCAGCCTCTCTGCAAAGCAGGGGGAAGGCTGCCTAGAGTATACCCTTCCCAGACACCCACGAAGTGGGTATTGAACTGTGTCGGCCCTTTTTTCAAATATAAAATATTCTATTTGTTATTTTATTTTAAATATAATTATGCTTAGATAAGATAATCTTATGATAAATATAATTTATTTTATGATAATCATGTAATTATAAGTTATAATAATAAATAAATTGATAAAAGTTTCTCCGTAAAAAAAATAAACCTAAATAGGACAAATTATTTGAATAGAAACAAACATGATCTTCATCACTAGAATACTTAGAAAGCAATACACCAAAAAATTGATGTTTATATTAATTACATACAGTTCAAAGATTAATACACAATCACATAGATTCAAATATGCAAAGGAATAAAGCATTTTCTTATCTCAAAGAGTCAACGAGAATTGCATTCTTAAAGGGGGGGGGGGGGGGAGGAGGGATTAGGTTGATAAAATACTTGAGGCAGTGAGCACTAATGTACGAATTTTCTTCTAAAAAAAATATTTTAAGGATAAAATAGTAAAAATCTAGGTCAAAGCGTTTACAAGCTAAAAAATCATAAGCTGGGGGTGACCAGCTTATGGCTTCTATCTCATTCTTTACTTATACGCACTCCATTTATAAGCACTATTAACTTTACCAAATGTATAGATAAATCGAAAAGTGCTTATAAACTAATTTGACCTGTTTATAATTTGGCCAAACACTCTCATAAAATTGCGAATGTAACATTTATGAAGAGATGCTAGATGAACTATAACAACATAACATATTTGTTTTTATACAAATAATTAGTTACAATTACAAATACTATTTAATTCATCCAACAAAATCCATCATCTTTGCATGTTCAAAAGATGTTGAATTTAACTACTCTGTCAATGTAAATTAATTTTTTTATCTAAAAATATATTGCATTTATTTTAACTTTAATTGCTGTTTTCAATATTTTTTTGTCTTGTATACGTTTAATAATGATTGACACGATGTACACGTGCAACGCACGTACACTAACACTAGTTTGAAGAAATACGTTTACATTTAGGGGTCGTTTGGTAGGAGGTATTAAAAAAAAGAATGCAAGTATTAGCTCTATGCATTACTAATACCATATTTGGTATATTTTTCAACTTGTGTACATCATACTTGGTATTATCCTATGCATAAGTAATGTATAGAAAACCATGACATTATCAAGGCTTTAATGCATGCATTAGCATGGTTAAAGACAAAATTATCCTTAAAGTCGCTTAAAGCTAGAGAATATGGAGAGCATTTTTGTAAGCAACTATTTTTCTTAAATTATGCAATGCATTATAATTTTAATACAACACACCAAACAGTAGATAAAAAATAATATTTAACTAATGCTTACTAACTTATGCATTACTAATCTACGCATTACTACTACATCTTGTTCTGCACTATTCTTATACACCCTATCAAACAGCCCATAAAAGTTTATCGCAACTATCATCAAAGATTGTCATGCAATGAATAAACTTCATTTGCTATTAGTTAAATTTCTTCTTAATTTAGGCTTAAAGTTAGGAGCTAAGTGTCCAATCATTCCTCAACTTCTCTGGATTCAAATTACCCAATACTTGTAAGTTAGAAAGCACCAAATAAACTTACAGGAAGTCTCAAATAGAAAAATGAGGTTCTAGAACTTGAAACGACATGATTGATTCATTACAATGAAGAGGTGGTGGTGGTGTGAAATCTGTCGAAAGTATTCGTAGTAAAGAAAAATATGCCTTAAAAGCCCCTCCGAATGAACTAGATTCTTTTGACTCTATTCAATTTATTTAACATATTTTATTTTATTTGTAGAAAAAAAAAATATGGGAGAAAAATGAATCAAAATGAGCTATTCTAGACCCATATACAGAAGAAGAATAACGTCTCGGATCCATATAAGTGGGTCAAGGACCAAGTTGAGACTACCTGTGTAAGCTTTTAAATTTCCTGAGAGTTATAATTTATATTTATAATATTATTATATACTAATTTTACAATTTAAATGTAGGATCTCTATAATTTTTTTTGAAGTAATTCCAACGCAATCATCCAACAACTAGTCCGGGTGAGGCATTAGGACATTCAGACGAAGATGCTGAAAGTCTTTGATTGGAAGATGTTGGTTGTCCAAGAATGGGGATAAACATATTGTCTTACAAAGAAATTATTTTATGGTTACAAGTGTGGATTATAAGGTATAGGTACCTCCTCACAAAACTTGATAAGGAAGCCATCTTGGCTATGGAAAAGACAGTCTCGAAGCTTTCGTTCGAGCTTGAATCAACGAAAGCCAAATATAGGTGTAGCGATTAACAATTTGAGGCTTCGGGCTAAACTGAAAGCTCTCCTTGAGTCTAGGAGCCTGTTTGGATGGGCTTAAAAACTGGTCAAACCAGCTTTTAAGCTCTTTTTAACTTCTGGAAGTGTTTGGCAACTAGACAAGTGGCTTAAAAAAGCTAAAATCAGCTTTAAAAAAGCCAAAATCAACAAGTTGGGTAAACCCAACTTTTTCTAAATTAGCTTAAAAGTCATATTGCTCCTCAATACACAACTTGAAATTGTTGTCGTCCTCTTCCTCCCAAAGTTGCAACATCTACTTTCTTCATTTTACTTTTTTTTCTTTCCCATTCTTTTTCAGATTAACGATTTGCTTGCTCCCATTATTTTTTGTTTTTTTACTTATTTTCTTTAAAGTATTAATTATTATTTTAGTTCTCTTTCTTCAAACTGAAATTGTTTGTTTGCTTTCTTCATACTACTTTTAGTTGTATAAACTGAAAGTGAATTAAAATATTAATTATTATGTATTTTTATTATTTAGAATAAAATATTATAGTAATAAGCTTCTTTATAGGTTTAACAGATTTAAGGATATTTCAGTAATTTTAACGGAAAATATACTTACTAACACTTGTTTACCAAACACTTCAATAGCTTTTTTTCAGCTCCAACACTTTTATCCAAATATATAACTGCTTATTTATAAAACCAGCTCCAGCACTTAAAATATGCTTTTATGCACTTGTACTTAAAAGCTACTTTTTTTAAGCCAATCCAAACGGGCTCTAGAGCTTTTTTATTGTCTCATTCTTATGAGTCGTCGCCTAACGCATGTCCGCCACATGATAATTCTATTCGTATGGAGATAAAGGTTATTCAAATGACAGAAGAGATGCGATACAAAATAGTCCTTGAATTATATTTGTATTGCTAACTCTTTCTTGGACAGTATTGTGCTACTGTTGCTACATATATATAATAGTATTAATTTGTTAAATTTCTATTTGTGTTGGTTTGGTCTTGTTGAATATTATAATTTATTGGAGATTGACATATTACTTTAGTAGAAGTTTTAGTTGAAAACTAAATGCAGTGGGTGTTTTGGTTGGAGAATTATGTTGAGGAGATAGTTGTATATAGTCGATTGGGTTGATTGACAACAATTTGGTACTGTATATAGGCTTTTGTATTATACTTATTTTTTTGGTAGGTGGTGTAGCTATAAAACAAGTATCACCTGCTAAATTTTTACCTAGAAAACCAAGTAAAATCTATCAGTATGCTAAAAAAATTAAATTATTAAAAACCTACCGAAGTTTATCGATCTCCAGCCAAAAAAGTTTCATACAGAGTTAAATAGCTACCAAAATCGGTTGGTTAAAAAGAAAAATTAAATTAAATTTTGACCGACAATGATCGATTATCTGCCAAAAAATCTAAAATAGTTAAATGTCGACCAATATCGGTGTCGGCTGCCTGATAATATTCAAAGTAAATTCAGCACGGTACATGTAGACAGTTAAATCTTGTTGGATTTAAATAAATAAAAATATTTGGGTTGTAATTCAAATTTAAAGACGTAATGATCCAAACAAATATTTAGCCTAAAACCAATATATAAGATATAATTACATTTTGGTCTAACTGGAGTAGTCCAACTTGTCGGACTTCAAATGATTATTCCAAGGTTTATGCCATGTGTCAAATGATATGGCACACCAAATCAGCGCAAAGACCACTAAAATCATGTAACATGCATAAATGATGTAGCATGCCAAATAGCTTCTTATGCGATTAAACTCTCCCTAGAAATTCTCTAACTTCTCTCTAGAATTAGACTCTCTCTAGAAATCACAAGCTATGCAACATCCAAACTCTACCCATCCAATCCCTCCAAAACCACCAGATATTGATTCTATGCAATCCGTCGTTGATTCTGCCCCATCTATCCCCAGTTTTAAAGATAACTTAATAGATGGAATGCACGAGGGACAAATCAATATGATCATCAATTTAAATGTTCAAAGATAACATTTATCATATAATGAAGGAAATTGGGATCAACCCATCCACTCAGATAATGAACAACATGTTCAATTATCTCTAAAATACCTCCAAAGAATATATCACTCATGGAGATTTTCAACTTTAATCAAGCTTCAAAGACAAAGAATTCAACACCATTTACAAAAACAAAATTTAAGACTTGTGGAAGATAAATGAAAAGACAAGAGGGGTTGCTCTGATGGTAAGCAACCCCCACTTCCAACCGAGAGGTTGTGAGTTCGAGTCTCCCCAAGAGCAAGGTGGGTAGTTCTTGGAGGGAAGGATGCCGGGGGTCTATTTGGAAACAGCCTCTCTTCCTTAGGGTAGGGGTAAGGTCTGCGTACACACTACCCTCCCCAGACCCCACTAAGTGGGATTATACTGGGTTGTTGTTGTTGTTGTTGTTGGAAGATAAATGAAACTTTTTCACTGATCGATCTAGGGTCCGATTGCTATATTACAAAGTTCAACAATGAAGATAGTATGCTTAAACCTCTTTATAATGGACCTTGGTTTATTTTTTATCACTTTCTATCAGTCCAAAAATAGATTCCAAATTTCATTTCTTCGGAGGCAAAAATATCCCAAGCAGCCATTTGGATATGTCTATTACAATTGCTAACTGAATTCTATGATGGATTAATATTAAAGAAAGTTGGCAACAAAATCGGTAGATTATTGAAGATTGATGCATGCGTATCCTCAACCCTTAGAGGAAGATATGCAAGACTTTGCATTGAAATTCCACTAGAAGTCCAGGTCACTCCCTTTATTTTTATTGGCCAACACAAGCAAGAAAGTATTATGAGGAAGATATTTTCTATGTACAAAGTGTGGAAAGCTAGGGCATTCAATAACCAATTGCCAATACATAATGCCAAAGGTCACTCATACTAAAATCATGCCAAAGGTCACTCCAATTGCCAGTCCAACTTGTCGGACTTCAAATGATTAGCCCAAGGTTTATGCCATGTGTCAAATGACATGGCACACCAAGTCAGTGCAAGGACCACTAAAATCATATCACGTGCATAAGTGATGTAGCATGCCAAATAGCTTCTTATGCAATTAAATATGGAAAATCTCTAGCTTCTCTCTAGAACTAGACTCTCTTTAGAAATCACAAGCTATGCAACATCCAAACTCTACCCATCTAATCCCTCCAAAAGCACCGGATATTGATTCCATGCAATCCGTTATTGCTTTTGCCCCATCTATTCCCAGTTTTAAAGATAAATTAATAGATGGAATGCACGAGGGACAAATCAATATGATCATCAATTTAAATATTCAAAGACAACTTGTATCATATAATGAAGGGAATGGGGATCAACCCATCCATTCAGATAATGAACAACAGGTTCAATTATCTCTAGAAGACCTCCAACGAATATATCACCCATGGATATTTTCAACTTTAATCAACCTTCAAAGAAGAAGAATTCAACACCATTTATAAAAAGAAAATTCAAGACTTGTGAAAGATAAAAGAAACTTTTCCACTGATCGATCTAGGGCCCAATTACTATATTACAGAGTTCAACAATGAAGATAGTATGTTTAAAGCTCTTCATAATGGAACTCGGTTTATTTTTGGTCACTTTCTATCAGTCCGGAAATAGATTCTGAATTTCATTGCTTCGGAGGCAAAAATATCCCAAACAACCATTTGGATATGTCTACCACAATTGCCAACTGAATTCTATGATGGATTAATATTAAAGAAAATTGGCAACAAGATTGGTAGATTATTGACGATTGATGCATGCACATCCTCAACCCTTAGAGGAAGATATGCAAGACTTTTCATTAAAATTTCACTATAAGTCCTGGTCACTCCCTTTGTTTTTATTGGCCAACACAAGCAAGAAATCTACTATGAGGAAGATAGTTTCCTATGTACAAAAATGTGGCAGACCAGGGCATTCAATGACCAATTGCCAATACATAATGCCAAAGGTCACTCCTACTGGTTCATAAGGAGATCAAGCTATCAACCAATCAAAGAGTTTTGATGGGCCTCAAGACAAAATGGAAGATGTCTCACGCCTGCCTAAGGAAAAAACCTTGTAAATGATAGTGTTCCCCAAGAAGAAAAAAGCATATCATAACATAAAGGTGATGCACACCACACCTGGTAAGATACACAACCCAGTTACATCCCGTCCAGGTAATTCTTCATCCCTTTTATTAAATGAGAATTTAATAGAAAGATATCTTGCTAATAAAAATACCTCTACTGCTACACCTTCTAAATTATTTAGAAAAAGACAATTAGTTAAGAATTACGTTGCCACTGGTAATAAGTTTGATGCTTTGGTTTCTCCGCCAAAACTTACTAATATGGATAAAACTCACTTAGATAATAACGAATTACATTGCATGGCTGTTGATGTGGCATCTAAAAGGATGTCCATTTTGGCAGCTACAAAAGTTAGCCAATTAAATCACGTAAAAACAAACGCTTTACTACCTAAGACTAATGAATCCCAAAGTGACCCTACTAACGCGCATAATGTACCCTCCAAGATACTCCAACAACTAAACAGACTTCTAATCTCATCTAACGAAAAAACAACCCCTTGAATGGTTGATAATCCTAAACTTCTAACAGACCAACACGTGTCCATGCAGAATTTCAAAAACACACAAATGGCCAATGAAGCCAATCACGTTTCAAATACAAAATATAACCAAAATCCTATTAATACCACTCCTTCATGTCACTGCAAAGATATGCAAATAGATACAATCATTGATAGCCACCCTATTCCATCGGTCAACCCAAAACCAACCCAAGATAGCTCAATACACTGCCTCAATATAAATCACCAACAGCCAAATAATAATACCAAGAATCCTAATCCCTCAGAGAAGGGATATCTACTAATCCAAATCTTGAGACACCAACGTGCTCTAAACATGAAAAATCCACCACTCCTCCAAAACACACTAATGGGCAACCATATATTCTATATTCAACCCCCACTACCCCAAGATCATCAACCCATCTAATGGGTAGAGCAAGCACTAATGGGCCATGCAATAATATTCAACATGGTATTGGATGGTCAAGAGACAGTTATTGTACTCCAAAACTCTCACTTCTTAGCTCAACTAGTGTCAGAAGGAATGTACATAGCAATGAGCAATTACCTCAATCAAGTATGGATGAACAACATCCTTCACCCTCTAACTCCATCAATGAACATAAGCCAAGCCCAAGCCCAAGCCATGAGGAATCAATGGAGCTTACCATCCCACTTCAATCCAATTCAAACTCAAAATGTGCTAGTGGAACTTTCCTTTTTTCCCTCCGGGGGAGTTTACCAACATGAACCACATCTTTATGCCTAGGTCTAACCCGATCGACAATGAAATAACTCAACCAAATCTCCTCATGCAAACCTATCCCTTTGCTAACTCAGCTCAAACACAAAATACACCAAATGTTCCGCCACAAATTCCACAACCTATTCCACTACCAATTCCACAACCCGTTCCTCAAGTACAACTCTGTCACAATGCATCGGAATAAGAAAACATTCAAACAGAGGAAGTAGAGGAAATAAAAATGCCGGGGTCTGGAACTCCTTGAATTTTCAAGTCTCAATGAGGTAAAAATATATCTTTTCACGGAACTACGAGAGATGAGATATGTGCTCAGTTGCTCCCTGCACTTTACAAGTGCTCGGTGGATATGAGGCCTCTCCAGGACCCAACGGTGGGAAATCATGCAATGATTCTAGTTCCATCGAGAAGAAGGAACCTAGTCCCCCATCTTGAGAGAATGAGAGAAAATGGAAGCATCCACAACCCTGATCCTAGTAGTATAATGTATCGTCCTACAAATTTATTGATATGGAACATAAGGGGAGATAATAATGAGACCTTTAGGAGAAACTACAGAGAGACGCTAGACGCTATGAACAACTAATTTTTGACCACACTCAAATTCTATAGTGTTTTAGTGTAAATATTTATTTTAGATATGGTCTTAATATTTTAAACTTTTATCATTCTTTTAATAGGTTAATTATAAAAAAAACTACAACAATATTCACATGCTTATAGTACAAATTTTATTTCTATTTGTAAAGAGAAGAAGAAAATTAAAAAAAATATTTGGTTTCATTTATTTAGAATTTTAATAAGTAAATTATGGTAATATATACTATTGATTTAAAGTATATATATATATATATATATATATATATATATATATATATATATATATATATATATATATATATATATATATATATTGTAAGAAATATTTGTTAATCTTTTTATATTTATAGTTTAATGTATTTTTTAAAATAAAAAAATTAATTAAAAAAGAAGAAGAAGTTACGTTAAAAGAGATAAAGTTTGTTATCTCAAAATCTTATTTAAATAATGTAAAAAGAATCGATTCCCCCCACCACACCCCTCACTTCACTCTACACCAACCCACACACTCATGTCCCAACCCATATATCCCCTCAATCTCTACACCAACTGTGATGACCCGACCCGTCGTCACGTGAGTCACCTCCCCCTTTTTTCTTTATTGTGTTGCTTTGTGTTTTTATATCAGTGTTACAGTAGATTGGGTGTAATTGAATTGGTTTTGGTTGAAAATAATGCACATGGCCTCTTAGAAGGAAGCTTGGTTTGGAAAAGTCAACCGAAAGTTGACTATTGAGTTAGAGGGATCGGATGTGAATTTCGGTGGTTCAGTTAGCTTTGAGAGATTATTTGTGACTTAGGAGAGCGATCAGAATCGAATTTCGAGGTCCGGTGTAGAAATAGGCTTGAATTGGCGAAGTTAGAATTTTGGCAAATTCCGGTTGATAGGTGAGATTTTGATCCGAGGGTCAGAATGGAATTCCGAGAGTTGCAGTAGCTTCGTTAAGTGAGTTTGTATATATTTGCAAATTTTTAGGTCAATCGGACGTCATTTGGTCGGGTTTTTGATCGAATGCGAGTTTCAAAAGTTTTGAAGAAAACTAGGCTTGAATCCGATGTGTTTTAATGGTTTTAGCGTTATTTGATGTATTTTGAGGATTGAAACAAATTCGTATGATATTATGGGACATATTGGCATGTTTGGTTGAGGTCCCGAGGGCCTCGGGTGAATTTCGGATGGTCAATCGGACCACTTTAGGCCTTAAAACATAGCAGAAATTGCAGAATCAGGTGTTGCAGGATTTAGGCCTATGCAATCGCAATGTATTGGACATGATCGCATAGAAGAGTCTGAGCAGGCTGGATATTTGGTCTATGTAATCGCATAACGTTGCCTGCGTTCGGATAGGGTTGTGTCTCAAAGCAGTGCAATCGCATATGTATTGCTGCGATCGCGTAGTTCATCTTTAGGTTGGGGAATTTTGTGCATTGCATTCGCACAGATATGGATGCGATGGCATAAAATTAATTAGAGCTGAGGTTGACTTATGCATTGCGATCGCATAGTGCTGTATGATATCCCGAGGTTTTGAAACCCCGGATTTGCACGTCCTAGTGCTATATTGTGGTGACTTGCACGCTGCACCTGAGCGTGGGGTAGAGTACCATTGGGGATCGTGACTCGGTCCATCCCGATTGTTGGTTTTTACCACGTATTTGTAAATGTATTGTTGTTATCATTATGACTTGGGCTCATTGCCATACTTGGGGCTTATTGCCGATTATTTGAACTCTTTATGAACTGTCATCACTGTTTTCCTCACTATTTGAAATACTATTTAAACTCAATCCGTGTGATTTATACTGTTTTATGAACTCAGCTATATTTTTACTCAAACTTGGAGTTTTGACTGATATTTGAACTATCATTGAGCTGAGTATTATTATTTTACTGATGCCCGAGGGGCTTTTTCACTATTTTGGACCGATTGAGTTTGAGGGCCATATGTGAGGGCATGGAGAGGCTTTCAGGCCTCGAGTGCTATGTGAGGAGGCTTTCAGGCCTCGAGTGTTATATGAGCATATACATATACATGCATGGATCGGGCTGCACGCCGCAACGGTGTGATATTGATATTGTGCTTGGGCTGTAGGAGCCCCTCCAATGTCTGAACTCCCACAGTGAGCGCAGGTACCCAAATAGATCGGGTTGTGCGCCGCAATGGTCATATGAATTGCATTGTATTCATGAATTTACTCCTGTTTGTACTATATGGCATGATATTTAGCACTCATATATCGTTGGCATACATACTGTTACTTGCCTTGTTGACCAGATACCCTGGTGTTATATGTTAAGGAGTGTTGTGCCCAAGGGGCCGATTTATGAGCCGATTTCTCTATCTGACATGGCATTTATATGCTTGGCTATTGAAAAAGAAAAAGAGATATTTGTAAAAGAAATTTTATAAAAGAGATTTTTAACGGGTCTTGAGATTTTCTAAAGGATTTTTCACAGTATCACGGTTTTTCTCAAAAAGGTGTATTGTCTTTTATAGCATTTTGGTGTGCCCATACGTGTTTTCTTATCACTCAAATATTATTCTCTCTTATTACTACTGAGTTGGAAGCACTCACTTTACCCATGCACCTTGCGTGCAGTTGCAAGTTTTGTTCACCCGGTAACGGGTTATTAGCAGGACTGAAAACCATATTGTGGTAGTTAAGCAAGGTGACTGCCAGCGTTCACGGCACTGCTTTCCATCCTTGAAATTTTAGTTTTATCTTGTAGTTATATATACTATGTTGGCCCATTAGTAGAGTCCCTACTCATTAGATGTTCGTGACTTATGACACCCCGGTCGGGTTATTTTGGGATGGAATTAATAGTTAAATGTCAATAAGATGTATTTTCTATTCATTATGTTTAATAGCTGTTTATAAGGAGGATTTGGGGTTGTTGGCTGGCCTTATCTTCACGAGAGGCGCCATAACGACCGGGTATAGAATTTGGGTCATGACACCAACCCACACACTCATGTCCCAACCCATATATCCCCTCAATCCCATGATCATACACACGATCTTCCCCATTTTATTAGGTTATAGCTTTTGATCACCACTTAATTGAGAACTTGACAGACGAAAAGAGGAGGAATTTTTTTTGAAAAGGAGAAAAAAGAGGAGAACCCTAGAGTACAAAAAAAAGAGTTGTGCCGCAACATTTGAAAGAAAAAATCACAGCTGTTTTTTTTTCTTCTACCTAACCATAAACTCATCTTCTTCCTCTAGATACTCCATTAAAGACCTAAAAAACTCCAAATAGAACAAGCTAAAAATCTACTCAATAATACAATCATGTGATATGGTGTCCATCTCATTCAAATGGTTTGGTAGCCAGTATTATTGACTTGGTTTGGTTTGGTAGCCAACCTTGTCGAATTGGACAAATATTGGTAGCCAATTTTATTGACTTGGTTTGATTGGTAGCCAGCATTGTTGAAATTGTAAAAGGGGTGTAAAATTGTCAAATATTGTAGGTGAGGTTTTGGCTATAAAAGGAGAGCTACAACTCTAATTTCTACACACCAACAAAGAGAGAAAAAAGAGAGCAAGATATTTCATAAATTATAAGAAAATAGTTTGTGAAGAAAAATAGATTGTGAGAGATATTGTAGTGTGGTGGAAAAATCAAAAGAGTGTTTATTTCTTTTGAGAGTGTAGTGGTCTTAGGAGTATTTTTACTCGTTACTACACAGTATAAAATTCCTTGCTATAGCGATATCAGTTGCTCTTCTTGGCTGTGGTTTTTTCTCTTATTCAGAAGGATTTCCACATAAGATCTTGGTGTCATTATTGCTGTATTTTTTATTCTTGCTGATTTAACCATAACTTAGTGTTCTGCGTTTATCACTAATACCGTGAATACTATTTTATGGGGTTTATACCCAACAAGTGGTATCAGAGCCAAGGTTCTATCTAAGTATGCTCTGTGGTTGCAGCACAGCCTGACCTTCCACATCAGAAACGAATTACTTTGGTCTCACAATAAATAGTATTTGTATTTGTGATAAATAATGGAAGCCAACACTAGTAGAATGGTTACTTTAAATGGTACAAATTATGCTATTTGGAAGGGCAAAACGGAAGATTTTCTCTATGTCAAGAATTTTCATCTACCTGACTTCACCACTATAAAGCTCGATAATAAATCGGATGAAGAGTAGAGTTTGTTACACAGAGAGGTTTGTAGCTTTATTAGACAGTGGGTTGACAATAATATTTTGAACCATAATTCTGGGAAGACACATGCTCGGACCCTATGGGAGCACCTTGAAAGTTTGTATGCTCGAAAAACTGGAAACAACAAGATGTTTCTAATAAAGCGGATGTTGGGTTTAAAATACCACGATGGTTCCACGATGACAGATCATTTGAATAATTTTCAGGGGATCATGAACCAGTTATCTGCTATGGGCATTAAATTTGATGAAGAAATCCAAGGCTTATTTATACTTGGTTCCCTACCAGATTCTTGGAAAATTCTTAGAACTTTATTATCAAATAACCCAACCTTTTCAAGTAGGGCCTGAAAGAAATAAATCAAACTAGGTCAATTCAATTCTCGATGGAAACAGAATTTTGTTTCTGCTTTGGACGGTATGATCTCTATGGATCTTGCCAAAAGCAGCCTTATAAATGAAGATATGAGAAGAAAATCTCAGGGTTCTTCCTCATCAGATGTCTTGGTGACTGAATCTAGGGGGAGAAACAAGAATCAAGGTTCTCAAAATAGAGAACATAATAGAAGCAAATCCAGAAGCAGACTTAAAGGTATTGAGTACTATCATTGCAGGAAGAAAGGGCACACAAAGAAGTTCTGCTTGATTTTGAAAAGGAGAATAGAGACAAGGAAGAACAAAAAAAAAGATGGCAATCGTGTGGCCACCGTCACTACATAAGATCTTGTTACTGTCCTTGATGCAGATTTGATAAATATTTCTTGTGATGAGTCAAGCTGGGTTGTGGACAGTGGTGCCACATCTCATGTGACATCAAGGAAGGAATTTTTCTCATCTATTCTTAGGGTGACTTTGGAACTTTGAGTATGGGTAATGAGACGGTATCTAGGGTGGCTGGTGTTGGAACGATTTGTTTAGAAACTAGTATTGGAACTAAACTAGTTTTAAATAATGTAAAGCATGTACCTGATGTTTGTTTGCACTTGATCTCTATTGGTGTTTTGTATGATGAGGGATATGTCAGTACCAATGGTGCTGGAAAGTGGAAGCTCACTAAGGGTTCCATGATTGTGGCTCGTGGGGAAAAGCGTCGTGGTCTATACTGGACTATGACTTCTACCTATGTTGATATGGTGAATGCCGTTGAGAGCGATAACTCTTCAACGTTATGGCATAAGAGGCTTAGCCATATTAGCGAGAAAGGACTAAATGTTTTGGCCTAGAAGAAATTGTTGTCAAATTTTAAAAGTTCAAAATTAGAAAAATGTGAGCACTACTTGGCTGGAAACAATAAAGAGTTTCTTTCTAGCCTCATCCTCCTTCAAGAAAGACAGAGCAACTTGAGTTGGTGCATTCGAATTTATATGGTCCAATGAAGACAAAGACTTTGGGTGGTGCACTTTATTTTGCTAACTTTATTGATGATTGCTCAAGAAAACTTTGGGTCTACATCTTGAAGACAAAAGGCTAAGTGTTGGGTGTCTTTAAGCAGTTTTAGGCTTCGGTTGAAAGAGAAATTGGAAAAGGGCTAAAGTGTATTCGTACGGATAATGTTGGTGAATATTGTGGGCCTTTTGACAAATACTGCAAGCAGCAGGGTATCAGACACCAGAAGACTCCTCCAAAGACTCCTTAGCTTAATGGTTTAGCAGAAAGGATGAACAGGACCTTGATGGAAAGAGTCAGATGTTTGTTTTCTGAAGCAAAGTTGCTGAATCCCTTTTGGGGTGAGGATTTATTGACCGCCGCACATATTATTAATTTATTCCTTACGGTTGCTTTGCAAAGTGATGTTCCAAACAGAGTTTGGTATGGAAAAGATGTTTCCTATGAACACTTGAAAGTGTTTGGTTGCAAAGCTTTTGTACATGTGCCTAAAGATGATAGGTTAAAATTAACTGCCAAGACAAGGCAGTGCATCTTTATTGGTTATGACCTTGATGAGTTTGGTAACATGCTATATGATCCAATTGAGAAGAAGGTTGTGAGAAGCCGTGATGTTATCTTCGTGGAGGGTCAAACCATTGAAGATATTAATAAAGTGGAAAAATTAAAACCTTCAAGTTCTGAAGGTTTAGTTAATCTTGATCAAGTTCCTCATACAAATGCAGATGACGTTGGTGGGCTCAGTGATGATAGTGATGCTCAGAACCATATTCCAGATCAGCATATTAATGGTGATGATGATAACAATGCTAATGTTGATGAGGTAGATGCTCCTACTCACGAAGCTTTGGAAGAGTTAGATACTCCACTCAGGAGGTCTTCTAGACCATATACTCCTTCCTTGCGTTATTCACCCACTGAGTATGTATAACTCACTAATAGGGGAGAACCTGAATATTATGCGGAGGACATAGAAGATGAGCACAAGAATAAACGGATTGAAGCCATTCAAGATGAGATAAAATCTCTACATGAGAATCATACTTATGAGTTGGTAAAATTGCCTAAAGGCATGAGAGCTTTGAAGAATAAGTGGGTTTTCAAAGTTAAAGCTGAAGAACATAGTTTGAAGCCGAGATACAAAGCTAGATTGGTTGTAAAGGGATTTGGTTAAAGAAAAGGTATTGACTTTGACGAAATATTTTCTCCTGTCGTGAAAATGTCCTTCATTCGGATAGTTCTTGGTTTAACTGCCAGTCTTGATTTGGAGATTGAGCAGATGGTTGTGAAGACCGCTTTTTCTTCATGGTGACTTAGAAGAGGAGATTTATATGGAAAAACCGGAGGGCTTCAAGGTAAAACGTAAATAAAATCTTGTATGCAAACTTAAGAAGAGTCTATACGGATTGAAGCAAGCTCCCAGACAGTGGTATAAGAAGTTTGAGTCTGTTATGGGGGAGCAAGGCTATAAGAAGACTTATTTAGATCACTGTGTATTTGTGCAAAGATTTTTTGATGATGACTAAATCATCCTCTTGCTATATGTGGATGATATGTTGATTGTGGGAAAAAATGCTTCAAAGATTGACGAGTTGAAAAAACAGTTGAATAAGTCTTTTGCAATGAAAGACTTGGGTCATGCTAAGCAGATTTTGGGCATGAGAATTACTCGTTCGAGAAATGGAAGGAAACTTTACTTGTCACATCAGAAGTACATAGAACGTGTACTGGAGCGTTTCAATATGAAAAGTGCTAAGTTGGTTCGCACACCCCTTCCTGTTCATCAGAAGTTAAGCAAGAAGATGTGTCCTACAACACCGGAGGAAAAAAAAAGAATGGCCAAGATTCTTTATTCCTCTGTTGTCTGAAGTTTGATGTATATAATGGTATGTACTCGACTAGATATTGCTCATGCAGTCAGTGTTGTTAGCAGATTTCTCGAAAATCTAGGAAAAGAGCATTGGAAAGCTGTAAAGTGGATACTCGGGTATCTAAGAGGAAGCTCATATGAATGCTTATGTTTTGGAGGATCAAATCCAATTTTAAAGGGCTATACAAATTTGGATATGGCAGGTGACCGTGATAATAGAAAATCCAATATTGGATATTTGTTTACTTTTTAGGGGGAGCTATATCATGGCAATCGAAGTTGCAGAAGTGTGTCGCACTATCTACAACTGAAGCAGAGTATATTGCGGCTACCGAAGCTGGCAAAGAGATGATATGTCTCAAGTGATTTCTTCAAGAACTTGGATTGCAACAGATGGAGTATGGTGTCTATTGCGACAGTCAAAGTGCAATAGACCTAAGCAAAAACTTCATGTACCATGCGAGAATATACGTCGACGTCAGTTATCATTGGATTCGTGAGCAAGTGGAGAATGAATCACTTCAAGTCAAAAAGATTCACACGAGTGAAAATCCTGCAGATATGTTGACCAAGGTGGTACCAAGAGACAAGTTCGAGCAATGCAAACAACTTGTCGGCATGCACTCACATTAGAAGACATTACTGCCTCCTCTATATGAATGAGACTTGAGGGAGAGATTGATATGGTGTCCATCTCATTCAAATTATTTGGTAGCTAATATTGTTGACTTGGTAGCCAACCTTGTTGAATTGGACAAATACTGGTAGCCAATTTTATTAACTTGGTTTGGTTGGTAGCCAACCTTGTTGAAGTTGTAAAAGGGGTGTAAAAATTATCAAATATTGTAGGTGAGGTTTTGGCTATAAAAGGAGAGCTTCAACTCTCATTTCTACACACCAACAAAGAGAGAAAAGAGAGAGCAAGGTATTCCATAAACTATAACAAAATAGTTTGTGAAGAAAAATAGACTGTGAGAGATATTGTAGCGAGGTGGAAAAAGCAACAGAGTGTTTATTTCTTTTGAGAGTGTAGTGGTCTTAGGAGTATTTTTACTCATTACTATACGGTGTAAAATTCCTCACTATAGTGATATCAGTTGCTCTTCTTGGCCGTGGTTTTTTCCCTTATTCACAAGGGTTTCCACGTAAAATCTTGGTATCATTATTGCTGCATTTTTTATTCTTGTTGATTTAACCATAACTTAGTGTTCTGCGTCTTATGACAAGTGGGGTTGCTCTGTTGGTAAGCAACTCCCAATTCCAACCGAGAGGTTGTGAGTTCGAGTCTTCCCAAGAGCAAGGTGGGTAGTTCTTGAAGGGAAGGATGCCGGGGGTCTATTTGGAAACAGCCTCTCTACCCCAGGGTAGAGGTAAGGTCTGCGTACATGCTACCCTCCCCAGACCCCACTAAGTGGGATTATACTGAGTTGTTGTTGTTGTTGTTAGTGTTCTGCGTTTATAACTTCCGTCGTGGTTCAATTTGTAACCTCTCATCGTGTTTGCAGTCAGTTGGAAGCTTTGTTTCCATTGTACAAATTTGGAGGAACATATTCAATAATAAAGGTCCATCTCTATTCTTATTATTGTTTCAAATCACGCTTTGATATTTTCTATGAATGATTAGTTTCCCTGGTCTGTTAGTTGCTTGAGATGACTTAATGTAGTGATTTTTTAAGCATGTTAATCCATTGAGTTTGAGTTCACGTATTTGCACGATGAGCCGGAGGTTTGGCATAAGCCAAATAGTCTTTAGGATATAAGATTGGGTCTCGGGAGTTGGTTCTGCGTTAACTACACAGGGCCCAATAAAATTATTTTGCTAGCCATATTTTTTTAATATGAAGAAAAGCTGGTCCATTTTCCTCAATTGGTTTAATAATTCTTGCCCTCTCAATGATCTCAAATTAGATTAGGAAATAAATCGCAAACACTCGTAGTTTGATTTAGGGTCGAATTACACTAGTATTGTGATTATGTATACGTTCGCGTAATATAATTACGAATTTAATTCTAAAAAGTAACTCGAGAGACGTGTTCACGCAACTTCAACCAAACTCTTCTTAATAAAATAAATAAAGCGCTATTAATTATGGACATGTTCGCATGATATGATTTTTGACGCGCCAAAGGGAATGAGTATACGTACGCACAATTTATTTCTTTACTTACGAATAATTCAAGTGATTAAAAGCGGTTAATAGGTAAATGCACATATGTCCTAAATAAATAGCTAGACATTTTTAAGCCAAGTAATAATCATTAAAATGACCGTGCTTGAACCACGAAATTCGGCAATGGCTAACACCTTCTCCCGGATTAACATAATTCCTTATCTAGAATTTCTAGTTACCAGACTTTAAAAATAAAAGTCGAATTTCCTCGATTTGGGATGTAAAATAAACCGGTGACTTTGGACACCAAATAAACTATCCCAAGTGGCGACTTTGAATAAAAAAAATCCCATTTCGAATAACGTCACTTTAATTGAAAAAATTCCCTTATATACCTTCGGGTGTGTAAAAAAGAGGTGTGACAGCTCTAGCGACTATGCTGGGGAAGATAACTCAGAACTTCTGTTATGGGTTTAGAATTCGAGCTTATAATATGATATATACTTGGCTTTATTAATTTGATGTTATTACCGTGTTTTTGGGTCCAATATGCTAATTACCGCTTATTTACTATTTTGATATTATTTGAATTGTATTAAACTTTCTTCTTACGCCTCTCTTCTGAGTCTTCTGAATTTATCGTGCACACGTGCGCGTGGCTGTCACGACACAAATCCCACCTGGTCGTGATGACACCTCTCGTGAAAACAAGGCTAGCCAATAGAACATTAACACCTCATTTTTAACAGTTATTAACATGATTAACTCCAAAACATAGGTAATGTAACCATTAATGCGCAAAAATAGTGATAAACAGGGATACCATCCCAAATCCAGCCCGAAATCCGGGTGCCACAAGTCACAAGCTATTACATAATCTAAATAAACACTACGTGTCTGTATCTAGGAATCATGGTCTAAAGATAAATAAAATACAGAAGATAAGGAAGAAACGGGGTTGTGGACGTCGACAACTACCCCGTCACTCCGGGTCTGCATGGTCTGGAAGGAAATCGGCGCTCAGGAATGAACTCTGCTATGCCTGGTTTTGTACACATGGTGTAGGGAGTAATGTGAGTACCCTGACCCAGTGAGTAATAAAAATAAATAACGACTGAGAACATAAAATCCCATGAAGGCACTAATAATGCTATTTCAAGCAGTAAAATCAGATAAATAGTAGAAAGCAGTGAAATATAGTAAATATCTCTTTGAAAACGGTTAAAATTATTCTCAATCAGTATGAAAATGCTCAGGAACCTGCCCCTCGGGCGCAATATCAAATTCTTAGGTCAGTGCCAGCCCCGCGGGATCAGTATCAATCACACAGCACAACATCAACCCCTTGGGCTCAGTCTCAATCACATGGGTACCCGCGCTCATTGTGGGTGTACAGACTCCGGAGGGGCTCCTATAGCCCAAGCGCTATCAATAAGGCCCGAAAGAGTATACAATATCAGTACGAAGCCCGAAAGCCTACTCATAATACACTAGAGGCCTGAAAGCCTTCTCACATATCACCCGGGGCCTGAAAGCCTCCTCCCCAATCACCCAAGTCCTGAAAGCCTCCTCACATCACTCATCATATCCTCACATATGGCCCTCGGCCTCAATCAGTCCAAAAATATCAAAAGCCCCTCGGGCGTTAGTAAAATGATAATACTCACAAGCAATAGTTCAAATATCAGTTAAAACTCCAAGTTTGAGTAAATCACATGGATTGAGTTCACATAATATTTCAAATAGTGAGGAAAATAGTGATGATAGTTCATAAAGAGTTCAAACAGTCGGCAATAAGCCCCAAATATGGCAATAAGCCCAAATCATAGTGGAAAACAACAAGTCATCGTAAATATGCGGTAAAATATCATCCAAACTGGACCAAGTCATAGTACCTAATAGTAAATGACCATGCGCTCGTCATTGAACGCGTGTCTCATCTCAACACAATACCAAGTTGTGAAAATCCGGGGTCTCAAGCCCTCAGGATATCATTTAAAGTCATTACTCACCTCTAGCCGACCAAAAGTCTAGTTCGATATGCCCTTTCCTCTCGAATCGACCTCCTCATGCGTTGAATCTAACCAAAACCACAAGCAATACGTCATAATAGGCTAATGAATCATAACCCAATCGAAAAGACTCAGAAAATATCAAAAATCACGAAGTTGGCAAAACCCGAACCCCAGTCCCACTTCTCGAAAAATTACTAAATTCACATCACCGGATTTCTCGTCTCGCAACTGGTCCATACATATCAGTCTCGAAAGTATATTAATCCCGCTAGTGAACTACTGCTGCTATTGCTTCTCAAAACCAGGACTTGTGCAAAAACGCACAGAAGTGTAGTATCAACACAATCCGACCTCATGTGCTGTTAAGTGCCTGGCCTATCCCGGCGAAGTAGTGACAAGGCTAGGACCATACACTCACATAAAACTGTGCAATTTCATATATATATATATATATATATATATATATATATATATATATATATATATATATATATATATATATATATATATACCAACTTACTTTAAGACTTAATTCAAATTATACTGGGGGATATACCACAGTCAAGTGTAGAAATTACCCGTCTGAACAATAAAACCCTAGATTTTTTACACATATGAACACAAAGCACCAAGCTGTAATATATATAAGTGGTCGGCGTGCCACATGATCCCAATTTATGATATATAAGTGGTCAGCGTGCCACACGATCCCAGTTTATGATGTATAAGTGGTCGGCGTGCCACACGATTCCAATTTATACTATATAAGTGGACGGCGTGCCACACGTTCCTAATTTATGATATGTAAGTGGTCTCTGTGCCACACGATCCTAGTTCATAATATATAAGTGGTCGGCGTGCGAGTGTATAAGTGGTCGGCGTGCCACACGATCCCAGTTCACAATATATATATATATATATATATATATATATATATATATGTATGTATGTATGTGTGTGTGTGTGTGTGGGTGGGTGTGGACGGCGTGACACACGATCCCTTTGCATTTCAACACAATAAACAACCAATCCCGGCAAGGGAATATTCCAAATAGTACTAAGTCCCGGCAAGGGAGCAATAACAACAAAAACAATACGATCCCGGCAAAGGAACAATAATACAACTTTTAACAAGGTCCCGACAAGGGATTAATCATAATTTTATTCAATACTTTCATCTCCTACTCAACAGAAATTATCACTTGAGCCAACAATCCAAAACATTTATTTTTCATAGCTCTTTCTGAGACTTGTAGCAATTTGTATGTTAACTGAGAGGAGTTCCAAATTATCTCACAACATGTACAAACAAAGACCCACGGTCATGCTAGACCGCGATGTATAGATGCTCGTCACCACGCCTATACACCGCCCTCGATCATTTAGCAATTAGCAAGTTATAATACTCTAATCATATTCCCTCAATCTAGGATATATCAAACACTTACCTCAAGCCTTGAAGTCCAATTAACCTTCAACTATCGCTTTACCTCGTAACTCAACCTCCAACTCGCTCGAATCTAATCACAATTGGTTCAATTACGTTAATAAACACTATATCCAAAGTTTTACTCAAAATTCCCAAAATGCCCCTGGGCCTACGTGGTCGAAACTTGGGGTTTGGACCAAAATCCGATTACCCATTCCCTCACGGGTTCAAATATATGATTTGTTTTGAAATCGAACCTCAAATCGAGGTCCAACTCCTTAATTTATGAAAAACCTAGACTCTACCCAAAACATCAATTTCAACCATAAAAACCTTTGATTTCACATGGAAAACATGTTTAATGATGTTAGGAATTGAAAGAGTGGAGTGAAAATCGACTTACAAGTGAATTGGAGTGATATTGCTCTTGAAAAATCGCCTATGGGTTTTGGGTTTTGAAAGAATGGTGAAAAGAGGATCTAAAATCGTTTAAGTATAAAATTGAACAGGTGCGGATATGGGAATTGCGAACTTTTGTTCGCAATTGCGAACATGACAGGCCAGGCATTCAGACTTCACAATTGAGAGGTATTTGTCGCATTTGCGACCAGCGCTCAAATAGTCCATACTTCGCATTTGCGAAGGGTTTGTTCGCATTTGCTAACTTAGGCTAATCCTGGGCTATTCGCATTTGCGAAGGGTATGTCCGCATTTGCAAACTCGGGCTAAATTGGGACTGCTCGCATTTGCGAGCCTTGTGATCGCATTTGCGATCCCTGCCTAGGCTGCCCAGCTTCGCATTTGCGAAGATATCAGCTGGGAAAAAAATTCCAGCTTTGGTTATTTTCAAAATTTGCTCTCACGGCCTATCCAATTTTCACCCGAGCCCTCAGGGCTCTAAACCAAACATGCAGACAACATCCAAAATATACCACGAACTTGCTCGCGCGATCATATCGTCAATATAACATCGTTTTCATATGATTAAGGCTCAAATTCATGATTTCTTCTGTTAAACTTCATAAACTTTCAAACTTGGAACTCATAGTTCAAAACACGTCAAACAACGTTCAATTTCCATCAAACTTTGCAGGAAGTGCTTAAATAATATATAAGACTTGTACCGGGCATTAGAACCAAAATATGAGCCCGATACTATGTCTTTTAATCAATTTTCATTTCTATTTTCCTTAATAATTTCAGAAAAATAATTTAACACAAAAATTCATATCTCGGGCTCTGGGCCTCGGAATTCGACTCCGGGCACATGCCTGAGTTCCATATTTTTCCACGGACCTTCCAGGACCGCCCGAACTCGGGTTCGAGTGTGTTTACCAAAAATGTTGACTGAAGTCAACTATGTCAATATTAATATCAAAATTCTTCAAATTTTCATAGAATTCACATATTACAACACAAAATTTTCCGGCCACGTGTTTGGGCTGCGCACGTAATTCGAGGAAGCATAAAATAAGGTTTTCTACGCCGCTTATATGCCTCCCACCATATGAATGCAACCCTAGTGAACTAAAATGCGGTAAATGCTACTACGCTAGACTCCAAAATCCATGCCGTCCGAAGCATACATTGACACTTGTCAAGAAATTCCCGGGCATCCTCGCCTTGAGCACCATTGAAAACTAGAGGTTGGAGCCTACTGAACCTCTCGAAACGACGATGCTCATCATCTAGCATAGTTGGAACCACAAAATCCTGAACTGGTACAACCGGCTGAGCTAGAGCTGCTCCCAATATCTGTAAACTCTGCACCACCTACTCCTGTGTACGAGTAGCGGGGGTCTGACTGCCTCCTCATTTCTGAGAAGTAGCTGCTGTAGTAGTGACTGAAACTACCTGGGCTAAGCCAGTGCTAACTGATAGTATCCGTGCCAAGGTCACGTGGAGACCCAAAATCATAATGGGCACCGCCGGTGCCTTCACAGGTGCTTCTGGAATGTCTGCGGCTAGGGCCTGATCCTGAGACGGGGCAACTGGTGGAACATCAGGCACTGGCTTCGCGGCTCTGCCCTCGCGGATCTGCCCCTACCACGACCACAATCATGTCCACGACCTCTAGTGCCCTCAGTAGGTGGTGCCGATGGTCGTCCGCCTTGTCCTGTAGCGCGGGTCCTCTCCATCTGCAAGGGAATAGAACACAAAAGTTTAGTTCTCGGATCAACAAAGTCGCACGACAAGAATTCAAGAATGTGAAGTTTTCCTAAAGGTTCTGCAGCCTCTCGAGGATAAATACAAACGTCTCCGTACCAATCCACGAGACTCTACTAAAGCTGCTCATGACTCATGAGACCTAGTAACCCCGGCTCTGATACCAACCAGGCACAACCCAAATCCCACCTAGTTGTGATAATGTAACCATTAATGCGGAATAATAGTGATAAACATGGATACCAACCCAAATCCAGCCCGAAATCAGGGTGTCATAAGTCATGAGCTACTACATAATATAAATAAATATTATAAGTCTGTATCTTGAAACATGGTCCGAAGATAAATGAAATATAGAAGATAAGGAAGAAATGGGGATATGGACGTCGACAACTACCTCATCTCTCCGGGTCCGCCTGGTCTGGAGGAAATCAACGCTCAGGAACGAACTTTGCTATGCTGTAATATGTAACGACCCGGCCGGTCGTTTTAGAAAATTACGCCCCAATCCCCAATTTAACTGTTCCCCTAACTTCATTTATGCTATTGTGGTTTGCCGGGAGAGTCGGTTCTGAAATTTGGAGTATTTTGGGACACTTAGTCCCTAAATGAGAGCTTTAAAGTTAGAAAATGGCCCGTAGTCGGAACAGTGTTAAGACGACCTCGGAACGGAAATCCGATGGTTCCATTAGCTCCGTTAGGTGATTTTGGGGTTGGGAGCGCGTTCGGAAAGTATTTTGGAGGTTCGTAGCTCAATTAGTCTTGAAATGCCGAAGTTTGAAATTTTGGCGAATCCGAACGATAGGTGAGATTTTGATCCGGGGGTCGGAATGGAATTCCGACAATTTCTGTAGCTTCGTTATGTGATTTTGGATATGTCCGCAAATTTTCAGGTCATTCGGACGTCGTTTGGTCGGGTTTTAGATCGAATGTGCAATTCGGAAAAGTTTTAAGAAATTTAGGCTCGAATCCGTTGTAAATTGATAATTTTTGTGTTTATGGACGTGTTTGGATGATTGGAACAAGTTTGAATAAGGTTATAGGAAGTGTTGGTGTTTTTGGTTGAGGTCCCGGGGAGCCTCGGGTGAGTTTCGGGGTGGTTTCGGACCATTTCTAGGCCATTTTTCACTGCTGGTTTTTGGCTACAGCAGTGCTCTACGCGATCGCGGGGTATTGGTCGCGATCGCGGTGAGTAAAATCTGAGAAATGAACTAATGAATCGCGATCGCGTAGATGGCTTCGCGATCGCGAAGAAGAGATTTCTGTCGCGCAGGCCCTACTTTGGAAGATCATATCTTTTTATCTAAAAGGTATTTTGAGGTGCTTCAAAAACGAAAGTTGTAGCTCATCCTGTCTAGTTTTCAGAAAGCTAAAGAACTCCTAATTTGGAAATTTGTAGAAAGTGTTATGTACGTTACACTCTATGCTGTCCGAGAAGGATATCTAAAATACATAAATGGATTTGGAAGCTTGTATCTCGCAATTTATAAGGATTCAGGAAATGATCAACAAATGAAAGTTATAGCCCTGTGTGTCTAGTTTCCAGAACATCAAACCATTCATCATTTGGAGTTGTGTGTAAAGAGTTATGGCCATTTTACCGAAGCCTGTCCGGAGAAACTGGAACTTGTTCACCGCGATCGCGAGGCATTTCCCGCGATCGCGAAGGGTAATTTTTGGCCAAGAATTTGTTCTCCGCGATCGCGAAGCATTTCCCGCGATCGCGGTGAACAAAATACCTGGGCAGAATGTTTAAAAACATTTCATCCGCGAACCAAACCCATTTTTCCACCATTTTTGGTCATTCTTGAGAGCTTTTGGACGAGAATTGAAGGGGTTTTTGCAAGAAATGATTAGAGGTAAGTCCTATGAACTAAATACATGATTTTATTGAAGAATCATCCTTGAAATTTATGAAAACATAGCAAAATTGTAAGAAATTTGGGCTTGGAGCAAAAACTTTAAATTTGGGATTTGAAGGGCCATTTGTGGTCCGATTTGGGAGATTTTTATATGGTTAGACTCGTGAGAGTACGAGGGTTCTGAAAACATAAAAATATTTTAATTCCGAGCCGATGGATTCAGGGGTATTTTGGTCATTTCACCCACTTTCGCGCCGTAGCTGTAATTTTATCATTGTAGTTAGTTACTTGCGATGTTATTTATACTGTGTAATTGGTTTGACTAGATTCGGGCCACTCGGAGTCGGATATTCGCGGCAAGAGGGTTGTCTCTTAGCGGTTTTGTACCGGAGTCGAGGTAAGTGGCTTGTCTAACCTCGCGTGGGGGAACCTTTACCCCTAGGATATTATGTGATAGTTTAAATGCCTTGTACGCGAGGTGACGGGCGTGTACATGCGCCGGTTGTTGTAACTCACTTTACTTGAATTGTTCAATTCGTGATATTCCTATTCTTAATTTATTAAATTATGACATTTACCTGGTATTCGTTAGGGAAGCATGATTAGGTAGGATTTATCTGTCTAATTGCCTAATTATCCTACTTGAACTTCTTGATAATTGTTGGTACTAGTCCTCGGTGTAGTTGTAGTTAAGCATATTATATTTTCCATGTGTGTTTTCTTTATTTGTTGTGTTGGTGGACTGCGGGTTCAATTCCCGGAGATCCCAGGGCTGTGGGTTCGATTCCCAGAGACCCGGATTTGCTATTTGTTTGTGGACTGCGGAGTTATTGAGATGAGGACTGCGGGTTCGATTCCTGGAGATCCAGAGTTATTGAGATATAGACTGCGGGTTCGATTCGTGGAGATCATGAGCTATTGATATATTATTGAGATGTGGACCGCGGGTTCGATTCCCGGAGATCCTGAGATTTATTGAGACATGGGCTGCGGGTTCGATTCCCGGAGACCCAGGGGTACTATCAATGGGACTGTGGGTTCAATTCTCACAGGTCCTGGACTTGTTTTATTGAGTTGGTTACTTGTTGTTATCTTAATTGTAGACGGTTGCGGTAATCATTTTATTGTTGCTATTTCGGAATTATTATCATTTAAACTGCTTATTATTGCTATTTCCATCATATTATTATTTTTCTCAGTAGGGCCCTGACCTTCCTCGTCACTACTCCATCGAGGTTAGGCTTGGCACTTACTGAGTACCGCCGTGGTGTACTCATGCTACTCTTCTGCACACTTTTGTTGTGCAGATCCAGGTACATCAGGACTGACTCATATTAGGTAATTCAGCAGCATTTTGGGAGATCTCGAGGTATGATCTGCTACGTCCGCGGATCCGGAGGCCTTCCTTCTATTCTGATAGTATTAGTAGATGTTTTCTCTCATGTCTTTGTTAGATACTCTTCACACATAGAGCCACCGTTGTATTCTCTCTTTTAGTCTGTGTTACCCGTGGGATTCCGGGTCTTGGTGGTGTTTTATACAGTGTGTTTGACGGGTGTATGTGCCAAGCGGCACAAATTACATTCTTATTTATATCGTTTTCCGCTATTTCTTATTTAATGTTCATAAACTTGTATATTCCGCAACGTGTTAGGCTTACCTAGTCGTGGGGACTGGGTGTCGTCATGACATGTTCACGATTGGTGAACTAGGGTCGTGACAAATTGATATCAGAGCTCTAGGTTCATAGGAGTCATGGGACACAGACCGGTTACTTAGAGTCTCGCCGATCGATACGGAGACGTCTGTATTTATCTACGAGAGGCTATGTAACTGTTTAGGAAACTCTTCAATTCTTTGAATTCCTTATCGTGCGCCATTTATTCGGTTGGAGCCTATGTCATATGTTCTTTTGCATCCACTCGTGTATTGAAATTGCGCACTCGGTATCAAGTATGCGCCGACGGTTCGTGACGCTGCAGAGGGATTTCAAGGGAGTCAAGAATTTACTCAACCATTGTTACCACGTGACATCCATATCGATAATGCAAGAGAATTGAGAGATCTTCAATTGTGCACATGGGGGTACACTAGGTTCTAGCATTCGGTTGATAGTACGGTCGTGAGAAGGTTTACTTAACTGCCAAATCGTCACAACAACGGTAGAATCACAAGGTGGATGTAGATCTAAAGATAGTTGGTGGTAATAAAGACTATATGGTTCATATGAGATATCTATTTAGCGAAGGATTCAGCCAGCAGAGATACTGAAAAAAATGAGTTTAACTGTCTTAAGAAGGACATGTACCAAACGAATGCCTTCGGCTTGTTTTATGATGAAGACGTACGAATGTTAAGGGCTAGTATCATGGATTAGCAAGATGTATCTTAAGGCTTCGTGTCAAGTGAAAGGATTTCACTATCAACGATGTAATTATGGGTCATGTGTCATATCAGATTTGGCCTGCGATGTATTTAGGTGCTATTCAAAAGTTCTGGAAAACTTGCGGATGGGCAAGAGTTGAGGCTCGTATGGTATAATGTTGGGACTTTAGATGTTCATGTGTCCCTAATAAACCCTGCATTTTATTATCAGCAGGGAAATATTTGACAAAGGCTACATGGTGCTTCGTAGGCGTGTGTGAATCATAGTATGTTTTAAGATGTTGTTGGTAGAGAATGCTCGGTGCATGGAGCGAGAAGATGTTTGGTTGTATTGGGATGAGGTCATACCCTATGATGTTAGAGTGCTAATAGAGCACATGTGGTTATATTCGTTGGATCAAGTCAGTTGCAGTTGAATAATAGTAAATGACTCGAGAGAATGGTTCTAATGTGTTCGAGAGTCGTGTAATAGTAGCATTGGGCTAAGTGAGAGAGTCCCACCACTTAAGATTGGGTTGCATGGTTAATTACCTGTGTGAATTCTGGATGAATTGAGTATATGAATTGTTGAATGCATGTTATGGTTAGCCTTACTGGCTCATGTTCAAACTTGAGGGAAAATTTACGATTTATGCCTCGTATAGGTGCAGGCTTCGCGGGAAGTGATTCCGCTGGGTGCTTTATCGAGAGGGTATTCATATGTTATAAAGAAATTCGGTAGAGTTGGTTGCGTACTGGGGCAAGTTAGAACCGGATGGTTCTCAATAGTGGTCCTAGTGAATTCAAGAGGTAAAGTGTGGTGCCTGATAATTCTGAGTCTATAAGTACAGTTGAGGCTCAAGCTTTGAAAGCAACTTATGAAGAAAGGCACAAAACGATCTATGATGTTTTGACTTGTGGTGTAGTATTTGAGAGACATGAAATGGTCGTCGTTCTTGAGATAGCATGGCCTCATGATTTAAGGTCACTCGGGGTAAGTGCGGTTGGAATAAGTTAGGTATTGAAGGAAGATATTAACATTTCTAAGGCAATCGAGGATAACCTGGAAGGAAGTAGATTGATCAGCCATAGTTGAGTTGGCGTATTGGTGTCAATGGTCGATTCATGCAACGTGATCGAATTATGCATGTGATTTGTGGCGGTGCATTTGAGACTTGTTGGTCGCAGTGATTGATGTAATTCTGAAGTATTCTTCTGTTAAGGGCCTGTTATGAGTAGGCAGATCTCGGGAAGGGTTATGTTGGCTTGGACCACTACTTAGAGATTGGCATATTCAATGGTTATGAGAATTCGCCGTATGTTGTTATAGTTCTCCTGCAGTAAGCTAAATGGAAAGTCTTATGTGATGTAATATTAGCCTATCGTCAGTTCTAGAGCTATGATGGAAATTGTGTCTATCATATATCGGCACGTGATATGCAGTGAGTAGTATGAAATTTGAAGTAAGGACCCAGGGTCACAGTTTGGTCAATGAATGTGATATAAAGAGCTCGGATGAGCAGGAAAGGAGTTTCAGTGTTTTGAGTAAGATGGGTATTAACATCGGTATCATTTGAGATCGGTGTTCTATGAGAAAGGCTTTGCATCCCGGTTAGGGACTCCTGATCACTTTTCAGTGTTAGTACAACCGGTAGGTTGAATGTGCAGGTCCGTTTAATTATTCGGAAGATGGTGGGAGCTTGACCCACAAGAAGATTGTATAGGTGTGACTTGTAGTCACTTGATTGGTTAGAAATTTAAACCAAGTATGAGGATTTTTGTGATATCATCCATTTGAGAACTTATGCCTGGAGGGCACTCTGCTTATTGGGTTATAGACCTGTGAAATATTATTGACTTAGCTTGGCACGACCAGGATAGACTTAAGGTCGGCGGATAGATTTAAATGTGGAAGTGAGCCTTGCGTCAGGCCGGTTATGTTTCTTCGAGCAATGCGCCCTTTATGGAGGGATAGTCGCGGTCTTATTTCGCGGTTAGTTAATTCAAATAAAGATATATTGCGCCGTATGAGTGTGCGACGGCTTGGTAAGTTCCTTATGTGTTGAGGTTCCGCTCAGCGGTGATGTTATATGAGCATGATGGCTCTTGAGGCTCATATCATATGTCGCACCTCAGTTGTGCTTGAGTTCATAGCCTATAGCGCTATATGTTTTCATTGAGTCCGATATCATGCACCTTAGTGTGCTTATGATCGATATTCAGTATTTTGATGTGATGAGCTATTCGGCTCGACATATGACTCTTTGTGTGAGTCTATATTGTTGGGATCGGGTGGCACGCCGCCATGGTTATATTGTTGGGATCGGGTGGCACGGCGCCATGGTCATATTGTTGGGATCGGGTTGCACGCCGCAACAGTGTGATGTTTATTTCAGTGTCTATAATTGCTTTTATGTGTTCCGTTTCCTATTTTCTGAGGAGGTACATGTTAGTGTGAGAGTTGAATAGTTCTCTCTAGTGTTCGCCTTCCTTTTGTAACACGTACGAATTAGTAGCCTACTGGCACATTGTGTCATCTTGTGGAACTCTTGATTATGTCTGATGTGGCTTATCGCTTGAGCAGTTCGTACTGGGTGAGATGAGATTATGTGATTTGGGGTCAGTGCAAACTGATTATATGAAGTATATTATAGAGGAAAGGATCATCCTCTAGTTTAGGACAAGGTAATGGATCCTGTCAGGAGTATATATCCAATGAATTGTTGATTCAGTAGTTGGTTATGGATATCGGCACATCTCTTCCGTCGTGTCGGTATTGTAAAAGTTGGAACGAGACCTATGTAGATCGTGAGGTGCAATGGGAGCATCCGATTCGTTGAATTTTTGGCTAATTTGATCATGAAATATTATCGTGGTCCTGTGGATTTTGTGTTGCAAGGTAAGAATCCAGCAAGGTTATGCAGAGTCATGTTTGAGGACGGCGTTTGAGGAATATTGAGTGATCTCTTGATGAAAACAAGCTTGACATAGAATTTCGGATGTTGGAATTAGGCTCTAAGACTTAATTGTTGAACAAGAGGGAATATCTTCAGATTATATCAGGCTAATGTGCCCAGCTGAGTCCTAGATCTATTGGCCCTTTTGAGATTTTGAGGCATGTTGGGGAGGTTGCTTATGAGTTGGCCTTACCTCCCGGCCTAGCCGGAGTCCATCCCGTATTTCATGTCTCCATGCTCCGGAGATACCATGATGACCTGTCGCATGTGTTAGATTTCACTTCTGTTCAGCTAGACAAGGATCTGTCTTATGTTGAGGAGCCAGTAGCCATTCTAGACAGGCAGGTCAGAAAGCTAAGGTCAAAGAACATCGCTTCGGTAAAGGTTCAGTGGCGGGGCCAGCCGGTCGAGGAGGCGACTTGGGAGACTGAGCAGGATATGCGTAGCCAGTACCCTCATCTTTTCACTACTCCGGGTATGTTTTCTATGCCCGTTCGAGGACGAACGAATCTTTTAAGTGTGGGAAGATGTAACGACCCGGCCGGTCGTTTTAGAAAATTACGCCCCAATCCCCAATTTAACTGTTCCCCTAACTTCATTTATGCTATTGTGGTTTGCCGGGAGAGTCGGTTCTGAAATTTGGAGTATTTTGGGACACTTAGTCCCTAAATGAGAGCTTTAAAGTTAGAAAATGGCCCGTAGCCGGAACAGTGTTAAGACGACCTCGGAACGGAAATCCGATGGTTCCATTAGCTCCGTTAGGTGATTTTGGGGTTGGGAGCGCGTTCGGAAAGTATTTTGGAGGTTCGTAGCTCAATTAGTCTTGAAATGCCGAAGTTTGAAATTTTGGCGAATCCGAACGATAGGTGAGATTTTGATCCGGGGGTCGGAATGGAATTCCGACAATTTCTGTAGCTTCGTTATGTGATTTTGGATATGTCCGCAAATTTTCAGGTCATTCGGACGTCGTTTGGTCGGATTTTAGATCGAATGTGCAATTCGGAAAAGTTTTAAGAAATTTAGGCTCGAATCCGTTGTAAATTGATAATTTTTGTGTTTATGGACGTGTTTGGATGATTGGAACAAGTTTGAATAAGGTTATAGGAAGTGTTGGTGTTTTTGGTTGAGGTCCCGGGGGCCTCGGGTGAGTTTCGGGGTGGTTTCGGACCATTTCTAGGCCATTTTTCACTGCTGGTTTTTGGCTACAGCAGTGCTCTACGCGATCGCGGGGTATTGGTCACGATCGCGGTGAGTAAAATCTGAGAAATGAACTAATGAATCGCGATCGCGTAGATGGCTTCGCGATCGCGAAGAAGAGATTTCTGTCACGCAGGCCCTACTTTGGAAGATCATATCGTTTTATCTAAAAGGTATTTTGAGGTGCTTCAAAAACGAAAGTTGTAGCTCATCCTGTCTAGTTTTCAGAAAGCTAAAGAACTCCTAATGTAGAAATTTGTAGAAAGAGTTATGTACGTTACACTCTATGCTGTCCGAGAAGGATATCTAAAATACATAAATGGATTTGGAAGCTTGTATCTCGCAATTTATAAGGATTCAGGAAATGATCAACAAATGAAAGTTATAGCCCTGTGTGTATAGTTTCCAGAACATCAAACCATTCATCATTTGGAGTTGTGTGTAAAGAGTTATGGCCATTTTACCGAAGCCTGTCCGGAGAAACTGGAACTTGTTCACCGCGATCGCGAGGCATTTCCCGCGATCGCGAAGGGTAATTTTTGGCCAAGAATTTGTTCTCCGCGATCGCGAAGCATTTCCCGCGATCGCAGTGAACAAAATACCTGGGCAGAATGTTTAAAAACATTTCATCCGCGAACCAAACCCATTTTTCCACCATTTTTGGTCATTCTTGAGAGCTTTTGGACGAGAATTGAAGGGGTTTTTGCAAGAAGTGATTAGAGGTAAGTCCTATGAACTAAATACATGATTTTATTGAAGAATCATCCTTGAAATTTATGAAAACATAGCAAAATTGTAAGAAATTAGGGCTTGGAGCAAAAACTTTAAATTTGGGATTTGAAGGGCCATTTGTGGTCCGATTTGGGAGATTTTTATATGGTTAGACTCGTGAGAGTACGAGGGTTCTGAAAACATAAAAATATTTTAATTCCGAGCCGATGGATTCAGGGGTATTTTGGTCATTTCACCCACTTTCGCGCCGTAGCTCGTAATTTTATCATTGTAGTTAGTTACTTGCGATGTTATTTATACTGTGTAATTGGTTTGACTAGATTCGGGCCACTCGGAGTCGGATATTCGCGGCAAGAGGGTTGTCTCTTAGCGGTTTTGTACCGGAATCGAGGTAAGTGGCTTGTCTAACCTCGTGTGGGGGAACCTTTACCCCTAGGATATTATGTGATAGTTTAAATGCCTTGTACGCGAGGTGACGGGCGTGTACATGCGCTGGTTGTTGTAACTCACTTTACTTGAATTGTTCAATTCGTGATATTCCTGTTCTTAATTTATTAAATTGTGACATTTACCTGGTATTCGTTAGGGAAGCATGATTAGGTAGGATTTATCTGTCTAATTGCCTAATTATCCTACTTGAACTTCTTGATAATTGTTGGTACTAGTCCTCGGTGTAGTTGTAGTTAAGCATATTATATTTTCCATGTGTGTTTTCTTTATTTGTTGTGTTGGTGGACTGCGGGTTCAATTCCCGGAGATCCCAGGGCTGTGGGTTCGATTCCCAGAGACCCGGATTTGCTATTTGTTTGTGGACTGCGGGTTCAATTCCCGGAGATCCCAAGGCTGTGGGTTCGATTCCCAGAGACCCGGAGTGATATTGTTGTGGACTACGGGTTCGATTCCCGGAGACCCGGAGTGATATTGTTGTGGACTGCGGGTTCGATTCCCGGAGATCCTGAGATTTACTGAGACATGGGCTGCGGGTTCGATTCCCGGAGACCCATGGGTACTATCAATGGGACTGTGGGTTCAATTCTCACAGGTCCTGGACTTGTTTTATTGAGTTGGTTACTTGTTGTTATCTTAATTGTAGACGGTTGCGGTAATCATTTTATTGTTGCTATTTCGGAATTATTATCATTTATTCCTGCTCATTACTATTTTGATCATTATGTTATTGTTTTTTCTCGGTAGGGCCCCGACCTTCCTCGTCACTACTCCATCGAGGTTAGGCTTGGCACTTACTGAGTACCGTCGTGGTTTACTCACGCTACTCTTCTGCACACTTTTGTTGTGCAGATCCAGGTACATCGGGACAGGCTCATCTTATGTGATTCAGCATTACATCAGGAGACTCGAGGTATGATTTGCTACGCCCGCGGATCCGGAGAGCCTCCTTCTATTCTCATAGTAATAGTAGTTATTTTCCCTCATTTCGTTGTTTAAGACATTCTTGACACATAGAGCCACCGTTGTATTCTCTCTTTTAGTCTGTGTTACCCGTGGGATTCCGGGTCTTGGTGGTGTTTATACAGTGTGTTTGACGGGTGTATGTGCCAAGCGGCACAAATTACATTCTTATTTATATCGTTTTCCGCTATTTCTTATTTAATGTTCATAAACTTGTATATTCCGCAACGTGTTAGGCTTACCTAGTCGTGGGGACTGGGTGCCGTCATGACATGTTCACGATTGGTGAACTAGGGTCGTGACAATCTGCACACATGGTGCATGGAGTAATGTGAGTACTCCGACCCAGTGAGTAATAAAAATAAATAATGACTGATAACATAAAATCCCATGAATGCAGAAATAATGCTATCTGAAGCAGTAAAATCAAAAAAACAGTAGAAACAAGTAAAATATAGAAAGAAATCTCTTTGAAAATAGTTAAAACAGTTATTCTCAATCAGTAAGAAAATGCTCAGGAACCTGCCCCTCGGGCACAATATAAAACTCCCAGGTCAGTGCTAGCCTCTCGGGCTCAGTATCAATCACACAATACAATATCAGCCCCTCGGGCTCACTCTCAATCACATGGGTACCCGCGCTCACTGTGAGTGTGCAGACTCCGGAGGGGATCCTATAGCCCAAGCACTATCAATAAGGCATGAAAGCTTGTACAATATCAATACGAGGCCTGAAATCTTGCTTATAATACACTCGAGGCCTAAAAGCGTCCTCACATATCACTCGAGGCCTAAAAGCCTCCTCACCAATCACTCGAGGCCTGAAAGCCTTATCACATCACTCATCATATCCTCACATATAGCCCTCAGCCTCAATCAGTCCAAAAATAATCAAAAGCCCCTCGGGCGTCAGTTAGACAATAATACTCTGCTCAAGCAATAGTTCAAATATCAGTTAAAACTCCAAGTTTGAGTAAAATATAGCTGAGTTCATAAAACAGTGTAAATCACATGGACTGAGTTCAAATAATATTTCAAATAGTGAGGAAAACAGTGATGATAGTTCATAAAGAGTTCAAACAGTCGACAATAAGCCCCAAATATGGCAATAAGCCCAAATCATAGTGGAAAACAATAAGTCATCGCTAATACGCGGTAAATATCATCCAGACTGGACCAAGTCACGGTCCCCAAAAGTAAAGTCTAGCTCGATATGCCCTTTCCTCTCGAATCGACCTCCTCGTGCGTCGAATCTGACCAAAACCACAAGGAATAAGTTACAATTGGCTAATGAATCATTACCAATCGAAAAAACTTGGAGACTAAAAACAATTATGAAGTTGGCAAAACCCGAGCCTCGGGCCCACTTCTCGGAAAATTACAAAATTCATATCACCGGATTCCTGGTCTCTCCACGAGTCTATACATATCAAATTTACCAAAATTGGAGTTCAAATGCCTCCTCAAATCCAAATTTTCATTTCAAAAACCCAGCCCTAGGTCTTCCAATTTTCACCCAAATTTCCAAGAATTAAAGGTTGATTCTTTTATAAAATGATATTTGTAGGTCACGAGACTTTCCTCTAATCAATTCCCATCAAAATCCTCTTCAATTTCTACCAAAAAACTCTTAAGGTGCATAACAATGGAGGAAAATAGTCCAAGCTTCGCGGATCAAATAATATAAAAACCCTTCTGAACGCCCAATTATTTCCCCGCGAACACGGTTAAAACCCCCGCATTCGCGATGAACAAATATTGTTGACCATAATTTAACCCTATGTGAACGCGGCTCCAAGATCGCGAACACGATGCTTCATGACCTCCTACTACGCGAACGCGTTCCCTTGAACGCGAACGCGATGCCCAAGCTTCTCTCCCTACACGAACGCGGACCCAAGTGTCGCGAACACATTGAACAAATTTGGCAGGTCCCCAGGCCCCTTCTATGCGAACGAAAGGCCACCCCATGCGGACGCGATGGTTTTCTAAATACCCTTTCGCGAATGCGTACCAAGGACTACGGATGCGAAGACCAATTTTGGTCTGCAACAGCTGAGCAATTTTTGCAAAAAATTCAAATTTCAAAACCTCAGTTTAGCCATACAAAATCACCCCGAGGCCCCCGGGACCTCAACCAAAGGCACCAACATATCCCAAAATATCATACGAACTTGTTCCAAGCATAAAACACATCAAACAACACTAAAATTATTAATTCACATTGGATTCAAGCCTATGTTTCTTCAAAATTTCCGAAATACGCATTCGATCAAAAACCCAACCAAAACACCTCTGAATGACCTGAAATTTTACTCGCACATCCGAAATCAGTAACGAAGCTACTGCAACTATCAAAATTCCATTCCAACCCTCGGATCAAAATCTCACCTACACCGGACCTCCAAAATCAATTCCGATTCCTAAGTCACAAATCATCCCCCGAAGCTAACCGAATCACCAAAAATCACATCCGAGCCCTCTAACTAAATAGTCAACTTATGGTTGACTTTTCCAAAATAAGCTTTCCTTAAAGAGTCAAAATGTCTCATTTCCATCTAAAACCAATCTAATTCAACTTGATCAACTTAAATATCGATAATGAAGCATAGAGAAACATAATACGGGGGAGACGGGATGGTAACTCACGTAACAATGGGTCAGGTCGTCACAGTGGCCCACTTTTCTGTTAAAAGTCATCCCAATTAGAATGGGGTTGGGTCAAGTAACTGGGACAGGTAGACTTTCGTGCTCCCGCTACGTTGCCCCCACCTCGGCTCGAGCTGTCCGCTTGGGTAAGCCAGGTCTAACACACTTCCCCTAGATTTAAATCTAGAATAACCTAGCCTCATGCTAGATCCCTAGTAGGAAAATTTATTTGCATCATGTGCATTGGGCTTTGGGGACTCGACACAGTGGCTGGGACCGTCTAGGACAGGTGTCCGCGAATTGCAAGACTATCCTGATGCATCTTATATGCTACTTGTGCATTATATTTTATTCGGCTTGTGCATGTTGATCGATTTCTATAAGAAAATATAAAAATATAAAAACTAAGGGAAAGCCATAAGGGAGAAAATAAGAGAGAGAAAATTTACCTGGTTTTTGAAAAATCTCGGTGTTTACCCCAAAAAGATTATTACAAAATAAGCCGTAATTTTTAAAAAAGTGTCATCCTATTCCTGAAGAATTGACGAGCTACGCGGGCCTGATTCTCACCGGATGTGAGATACGGGTATGACCCCCAATTATTAAAAATCCAAAAAATATTCTTCTTTAATTCCTTCTTTAAAAGTCTTTCTTTAAGAAATCAAATTCAAAAATCCAAAAATATTTCCACCTTCTTTAGAAGTCTTTCTCCCAAAAATTAAAAAAATAAATCGAAATCCAAAAAACATTTCTTTCTTTCGAAAATTACCAAATATGGAAATCCAAAAATATTTTTCTCTCTTTCTAAAAGTCTTTATTTAGAAAAATTTTAAATAAAAAAGAGATAGAGAATTCAAAGTTCAAAAATATTTTCCTTGTTAGGAGCTTCTATGATTAGATATTTTTTGTTAAAAAAAGTAAAAAAATAAATAGTTTATTTATTTTGTTCTTGATCTCCCTGAACTACGGAAGATCTGATTCATGTCTCCACATGATACGTACCCACATCAGGTTTGATCGAATCATTTTGAAAAAAAGAAGAAGAAAAAAAGTGAAAAAAAATTGGTTAAAAAAAGAAGAGAGAGTATTTATTCTAACATGCTTGCTGTTTTGAAATAAAAGTTAGTTAAAAGTGGTCGGTTTGTTGGTTTACAATGGTGAGTCACTAAACAATGCAAGATCCTCGGAAGTAAAAACATCTTCTCAACAAATGGAACAAGTACCACTATTGTTGATCCAAGGTCACGAAAAGACAAGTAGGCAAATTGGCGGTGAAAAATAAAAAATAATTGAGACAAATGTGGGATTGACTTTACCAGATTTGAGCAATAGGATATGGCTTTATCGGGAAAATTTATTGATGAGGAATGTGAGCTAGTATTGAAAGCCATAGTAGCCATTGGCGCGGCAGAAGAGAAACTAAAAAAAACGGGCGAAACCCAAAAACTTTCCCTATTAAACGGGAGTCTCGGTAGCCAGTCTTGCTATCTTTTCTGCCTTTTCGAGTTATTTCAGTGCGTCATCCGAATGTTTTTACTTACTGTCTAACATTCTTATGTAAACCCTTCTATCTTTTTTCTAAAATATTCAAATAAATGAAATCAATATTTCATCATCCATGAATGTCTCTTTTCTTAATCTTGTCACCTTTCTTATTCTCTTTTTTTTTAGTTCTATAAATGTATATTTTAATAACATGAAATGCTTACGGACATTATGCCCATATCTTAAAATACTGTCAGATTTCGAAATAATGAACCAAGAAGCAATATGTGTTGAAATAAGGCTTGTAAGAAAATAACAAAGAATTGAAAAGAAAATAAAATTCCCTATCTTCGGATCATTGTTGAAGCCGAGATGAATGCTGAAGATTGAGTCAAGACCCGGTTGAAACATTCTCTTTGATTGATGGAAAGTGATTTGCCGGAGGCTACAGTGGGAAGTTGTACAAGAAAGAATAGCCCATGCTTACAACAAGAAAGTACGTCCCAAGAAATTTGAAGTGGGGCAACTCGTCTTGAGACATGTTCTCCCGCACCATGAAGAAACTAAGGAAAAATTTGCTCTAAATTGCAAAGATCTAAACAATGTAACAAGAGTATGTTATATTTGGGAGATATCAAAGGAAATGTACCCGAGACAACAGTCAAATCAAATGCAGTCAAAAGGTGAAGTTCTAAACTTCAATACCACACAAGAGGGGGGGAGGTGATTTGTGTGGTACCCAATTTTCACTCTAGAAGAACCTGGTTCTTCTAGGTGTACTTACTACAATTTTTTGCGTAATTAAGAGTGCATAAAATAAAGAACAAAAAATTTTACGTGGAAAATACCTGGCTCAAAAGGTGAAGAAAGCACGACCTACTACTCAGTAGGATTTTCCCAAACTTCCACTAAAATCAATGAGCCAAAACATCATTTACAAAACTCTTGTAAACCTAAGGATTAAACTCTAATCCCAGTATGTCACACATCCTCAACTGTTGCGACACCTTCAAGTTAACCTATAACTTGAATACACAAAGTACCTATTACAATTACTTCTACAAAAGCTAGAAAATTATAACTTTAAACCATCTACTACAATTTAACTAGAATAAGAATAAACACAATGGAATTGGTTATTCTATCTTGTCCAAGTAGCTTCAGAAATGCACACTTGAATCTCACATAAATTGCTTGCGAAATTACCTCGCTCTTTTGCTCTCAATTTAGTTTAACTTCTGCATTTGTGCAATACCTGTAAAAGAGAACAATCACTGTTATTTAATGAGTTAGTAATCAGAGTTTGATTGAGACTCAATTTCTGATCTTCCATCGAAGTTGAGTCCTTAAACAATACAAACTCCAACCCTATACTTTATCCGGATTGTGTCCTCTTCCCATGAAGATACGTTCTTTCCTCATCAAATATGCAACCTTTTCGATCAGTTCAGGAGATATTTCTGCTTTATCCTTGAGACTTATCTCCTTAACGCGCATCTTACATGTATAGGTTGATAAACACCGTATTTCACGTGATGGACCTAGTCCATGACTGAGTGCATTTGTCATTCTTCAAAACTTCACCTGAACTTGGGCCAACAAATTCCCCCTTTTTGATGATGACAAACTCTGTGCTTTTACTGATCAGAGAACTTGTGGAACTCATCTTAATCATCAACACTTTAACTTAAAAAATTTAACTTATCATCAAGGACCATGTTTAATTAGATTATAAATATCACATTATTCAGAATAACAAGTAAATCACAATATCTCTTTCCCCTTTTGGCATCATCAAAAAGTTGCAAATATTGTGAATCCCAAATTTTAATAATTAGTCATAGCCACTGGGGAAACTGCAAGTGAATACATGGTTCAATTAATCAACAACCAACAAACAAAATTAACTATTAAGATCAGAATCTTCATAGAACAAGAGAAAAGCAAATTGTTATTGATTAGGATATGTTTCCATAAATAGACCACAAAAAGAAAGAAAAACTTCCAATCATGAGCAACAAAAATAGAAAAAGTACCGAATCTAGGTCACTGGGGGTTCTAGATAGGTTCAAAAACAAGATCTGGAACACCTAAGGCTTGGAGGAACTAGAGGGCTGGGTATGGAGAATGTTGAGCATATTCTTAAGCTTTCCTTCACTTTTCTCCTTTCTTTTGCTAGCTCAGCTCGAAGGCCCTCTCTTTCAGCTTCTAAATCAGCAACACGAGGCTGAAGCCTAGCAATTTCAGCATCCTTAGTTCCACACTCTTGAACCGAAGCCCTAACCTTGCTATTCATCAGTGTCTTCAAAGATGAACCAAGTTCAACTGGGGTGGCATTGACAGGATAGTCATAAGCCAATAAGGTCCTAACACTAAAATGCTCCTTGCTTGATGCCATGTCCCATTTCTTCAAAGGTGCCCTTAGCCTATCCAACAGAATTGTAGGTATGAAACCATATGAAGTTACATGTTCCTTGGATCCATCTCCCATTTCTTCAAAGACACCCTTAGCCTATCCAACACAATTGTAAGTATGAACCCATATGAAGTTACATGTTCCTTGGATCCATTAATGACCCTGTCTAGTAGTTTGACAATAAAAGCAGGCCAATTTTTCTGCTTTCCACTCTCAAGGCACTCCATAAGAACCAAGTCCATGTAGTTGGCAGTGTGCCTTCTTTCCTGTCTAGGCAGAAAACATTTATTAACAAACTCAAACAGGATCTTGTGCTCAGCCCTCATTTCACTTTTCTGCACAAACCTGGCTTCAGGCACATCTTCAGCAGTTGCTGTATCACAAAGATTTCTGGTGATTTGTAGAGTAGTAGGGAGAGAATCTAGACAAGGCCACATCTACCTAGTATAATCATCATATCCCACACTGGGTATGTCCAGAATCTCACCCAATTTGGGTGCATCATACTACACCTTTACTCCTTTCACCATACTGGTGACTAACCCATTTTTCACAATAGCATTGGCCATAAACTCAATCAGCTCCTTCCTGGCCAGCCTGCCATCCATTTCAAGGACCATGTCCTTCCTTCCTTGTGCAACTAGGGTATCCAGCAATCTTTTCATTCCTCGCTCATCCGGGTCTTTCAATAACCTGCCTTTCAAAAATTTTCTCCTACCAAAGATGGCAAATCTATCCCGATCTTTCCCAGATTCTTCTTCTTCTTCTTTACCACCACTCCACTCTATATCTTCTTCAACAATTTTCTTTCGTTTTCCCTTCACAGCAGACCTAGTTCTTTTGGCTATAGAAGATTCAACAGGTACAGACGAAGACTTCTTGGAAGATGTCTTGGAACTCTTTGGTTTGGGTGTTGGAAACTCTTCAATTGTTCCTCTTTCTTGATTGACCAAGTCCATCTCCTCCTCTTCTTCTTCTACAACTTTTGCCTTTCCTTTTTCCCTCTTTTTTTCCTGCTCTCTTCCAGAGCTTTCTGCAATTCTGCTTCACTTTGCTTGACCCTACTCTTGGTAGCTCTTCCCTTTGGTACTGAAGGGACAATAGGCCTTGGAGATGACACTTTACTTTTCTTTGTTGACTTGGAAACAGTTGGAGCCTTTTGTGAGGAAGCTTTGCGCTTCATTGGATCATAGCTGGCTCGAACCTTTTTCAGAATGTTTTCCAAAGTTTCCTCACCAGATGCACCAGTTTTATCTTGATGCTTGCTTAAATTTACTAGCCCTTCAGTCGCCTCCCCAGAACTATTTCCGGCTGAGTTGTTGCTACTAACTTCAACATTCCCACAGATAGCCAATAATTTTATTTCTTATTTCCTCTCACATTATCACTAACTCCCTCTCTCTCTTTTTCTTTATTTTTACCTCCTCTTCTACTAGAATCAACACCATGTACATCTTTAATAGGACCAACCAAAAAACCTATTTTCAGCCTTTTCAACCACATCATAAAATACCAAGCAAGTATTTACCTCACCAAGAGTTTCTTGAATATTTCCAGTATCAAAGACCCATGTTCTTCACCTTTGCTGGCATAAATAAAATCATCGGACTTAATGCTTAAGTCAGATTTTTTAGTCCTTCCTCTAACTAGCCTTCAATTTTTCATTTAGAGTTTTCCTCAACACTCCAAAAGCTACAGTTTTTCTAGCTAGCATTTTCTGCCTATGAAACCTAGGTTTTGGGTTTTCAATAGGAGGAGTAGATGAGGATATGTTCGAGGGAGATACAGGTGGGGGAGTGCCAGGATTATCTTGGGGGTTAGACATGGTGAATTGTTTCTTGAAGAATTTGGGAATTTTGGAATTTTGGAGAGAAGAAAGGTGATCAGAACTGGTGAGGGGTTTTTGACGATTATGAAATAATGAAGAAGGGTATGGTGAGTATTTAAGGATGATTAGAAGTAATTGTAGTAACGACATCTTTTTGCAGGAGTCAATTAGATGTCTAATCACTTTAGAAATCCGTCTCTTAGTGATTAATAGGCGACGCTAGATTTTAGGCAAAAATCTTATTTCTTTAGAGTTCTAGGAGAATGAAACTAGTTTAACGCTCAACGGATAGAATTTCTGGGAATTTGATGAATGTAGGACTTCTGCTCATGATTGAAAAATTAATATTTCTAATTGTGCAAAGTATAGACAATATACCTGAACTTTCTCATAAGCATATATACTGATGAACCAAGTTCTTCAATTAGAACTCTATTGAACATGACTCAAATGTCATAATAGAAAAAACTTTGTAAGAGATCAGTGAGTCATATATACACATGTCACAGGAGTATACTGTTAAAGTATGAGACTAAGTAAGATTTGATCTAGATATTTACACAAAGTTGAAACTAGTAACCAATATATATATATATATATATATATATATATATATATATATATATATATATATATATATATATATATATATATATATATATCTTTCAAAGTGCATTCTGAACGGGACCTTTTAGGTGATCTTAATCATACCTAATTCCAACCCGTTTCTCTCAAAGTTTTCTCTACTCAGTACTTTAGTGAAGATGTTGCCTATTTGTTTATCAATAGCACATAATTCTATTGAAATCAATCCTTTCTCATAGTTATCTCTTAAGAAGTAGTGTCTAACATCTATGTGCTTAGTCCTCTTATGACGAACATGGCTCTTTGTCATTATATCACCAGTGTTATCATTGATCCCACTTCAATTCCAAAATCTACCAGCTGTTGTTGATCCATAGCAATTGAGCACAACAAGAAGCAACATCAACATACTCAGCTTCAGTAGTAGATAGGGCCATAGAGTTTTACTTTTTGGTAGCCCATGACACAAGACATGAACCAATGAAGTGTGACATACCTGAGGTGCTCTTCCTATCCACTAGGAAACCTGCATAATCAACATCAACATATTCAACTAGATCAAAATTACTACCTTTAGGATACCAAAGGCACATATCAGTGGTTCCTTTCAGATATCCTAGTATCCTCTTGTCAGCAGTCAAGTGAGACTCTTTGGGATTTGACTGAAAATGAGCACAAAGTCCTACATTGAAAACAATGTCAGGTCTTCTAACAGTGAGATACAAGAGTGAACCAATCATTTACAACTTTTGATCAACTGATGAACCAAGTTCATCAACATCTAATTTTGTGGCAGTTGCAATGGGTCTGTCAATTTCTTTAGATTCTTCCATTTTAAACTTTTTGATTTGCTCTTTTATATACTCCTGCTGATGGATCATGGTTCCATTTGAACTTTGTTTGATCTGTAAGCCTAAGAAGAAATTAAGCTCACCCATTATTCTCATTTCAAACTCACTCCCCATTTGTTTTTCAAAGTCCTTGCTTAGCTTGTCAGTGGTGGCCCCAAAGAATATGTCATCAACATAAATTGGCACAACAAGGAGATCCTTACCTTTTCCCCTTAAGAATAAGGAACTATCTATTTTACCTCTCTTGTAACCATGCTCCAGTAGTAATTTTGATAGTCGTTCATACCATGCTCTTGGGGCCTGCTTGAGTCCATGGAGAGCCTTGTCCAGTTTGTACACATACTCAGGACATTCCTTACTCTCAAACCCTGGAGGTTGTTTCACAAACACTTCTTATTTTATGTAGCCATTTAGGAAGGCACTTTTGACATCCATATGATGAAGAGTAAATTCCATATGTGCTACAAAGGCTATGAGAAGTCTGATTGCCTCTAGTCTTGCAACTGGAGCAAAAGTCTCATCATAGTCTATGCCCTCTTCCAGGCTGTAACCTTGGACCACCAATCTTGACTTGTTCCTTGTAATTGTTCCATCTTCATCAAGTTTGTTTTTGAAGACCCATTTGGTACCAATGACTGATATGTCCTTGGGTCTAGGTACTAGTTGCCAAACTTGACTCCTTTCAAACTAGTTAAGCTCATCCTGCATTGCATTCACCCAATCTACATCCTGCAAAGCCTCAACAATATTTTTAGGTTCAATGATAGATATAAAAGCATCAAAATCACACATATTCTTTAATTGTGATCTGGTATTAACTCCAAATGTTGGATCAATGAGAATGTTCTCAATAGGATAAGAACTTTGATACTTGTGAGGTTTCACAACCAACTGGCTTCTGCTAGATGTTTCTGCCGTTTGCTGAGGAACATGATCATGGACAGGTTTCTTCAAGGAATTTATTTCAATTCCTCTTTGATTTCTTCCCACTGTCAGGTTGACCTGTATGGAAGAACCTGTTCCATCACCTGTTTCTTCTGTTAGTGCCACTTTGACCAGAGCTGATGCTTCAGTCAAGTCTTTTACCAATCCAATGGTTTCATTTTCATGTTCTTGTCTCTCAGAAAGAATATTAGTTTCATCAAATACTACATGAACATTTTCTTCTACACACAAAGTTCTTTTACTAAACACTTCATATGCTTTTCTATGTGAAGAATATCACAAGAAAACTCTCTCATCACTTCTGGGATCAAACTTTTCTAGGGAGTCTTTTCCATTACTATGCACATAACAAATGTAACCAAATGCCCTAAGATGGGATATGTTTGGGTTTCTCCCTTTAAGTAACTCATAAGGAGTCTTCTCTACCAGAGGTATGGTCATGCATCTTTATTATGTAACATGTAGTGTTTACAACATCAACCCAAAAGCTGTGAGGAAATTTACTATAAAGTAGCATAGTTCTAGCCATATCCTCAAGAGTTCTATGCTTTATTTCAATTACTCCATTTTGTTGAGGGGTCCTAGGGGCAGAGAAATTATGATCTATACTATTTTCATCACAGAACTCAACAAACTTGGAATTTCAAATTCAGTTCCATGATCAGACCTAATGGAGGCAAGTTGATTTCCTAATTGTTTCTAAGTTTTTCTAACAAATGCAGAAAACATGCCAAATGCTTTATCTTTGGAGGTTAGAAATAGAACCCAGGTAAATCTAGAGTAATCATCAACTAGCACCATTATATATTTTATTCCACCTCTGCTCATGGTTCTCATTGGACCACATAAATCCATATAGACCAGTTCCAATGACTTGGTTGTACTTACCAATTTCTTGCTTTTGAAGGATGACCTTACCTGCTTCCTCCTTGCACATGCCTCACAATCTTTGTCTTCCTTGAACTTAATATTAGGTAGCCCTATCACCAAGTCTTTAGAGACTAATTTGTTAAGCTGATTAGCTTGCATGACCAAGTCTTTTGTGCCACAGGAGGGGATCATTAACCAGCACACTTAAACAAGTGAGTTCATTTTTTGAAAGAGTGAACATAAGGTTACCTCTGTCACACAACTGTGACACACTTATTAGGGTATATTTCAAACCATCTATCAGGTAGACATTCTCTATGGAATGAGAATCTATTTTGTCTACCTTTCCAACCCCAATGATCTCACCTTTATTTCCATTACCAATGGAGACATTACCTCCTTTTAAGTCCTCAAGTGAAAGGAACCGATCCTTGTTCCCAGTTATATGTTTTGAGCAGCCACTATCCATATACCATATTTGGCTTCTTCTTTTCACTTGGTCCTGCAAAAGAAAATCAAAGGTTAGTCTTAGGAACCCAAATTAGTTTGGATGCCTTTCTATAAGCAAAATGATGAATCAAATTCCTTCTTGCCTATCCGGGCAACTTATTTTCCTTTTGAACAAAAGCTTGTTCTTTTGACTGGCCATTTTTTTGTATTACATTCATATTTGTAATAGCCAGTCTTACCACAGTATGTGCAGATTTTATTTTCAGGCAGTGTGAGGTACTTGCTTTTAGGATCCCATTTTGGAGCTTGAGTCCCATAGCCAAGTCCTCTTTTGTTGCTACTATGATGCTCTTGCAGCCAGGAGAGTGCATCAGAAGTATTGGTCCGCTTGCAAGTTCTGTCTAGTCCATGTTTCACCTTTCCTAGATCTTCCTTTAAGAATTTGATGAGTTCATCTTTCTTATACAATTCATCTTTTATTTTCCCCATAGTTTCTTTTAGAGTGAGATATGTGTGGTCATCTTTCTTCTTTCTTGTTCCTAGTTTCAGTTTTAAGTTTTCAGACCTAAGTTCTAGGACACTGTTGTCAAGTTCAAGAACCTAGTTCTCTAACTCAAATTTTTTGTTATCACTCTCATTTTTCCTAGACTCTAGACTTTTGCATTTTGCTTTTAGGATCACGCATTCCCTAGACAAAACTTCCTTCCCATTGTTAATTATCTCAGACTCATCAATGAAGTCTAGTAATACCTCAGCCAACCTTTCTTTAGACAAGAATTTAATTTTGTCTTTGAGATGAAGAATACTTACCTCTTGTTCATCATCCGATTCTCCGATGGCCATCAGTGCTTGCTCTTCTTCAGCTTCATCTTTTGAGTCTTCATCTGAGGTTTTTCCCCAAGCAGCAACCATAGGCTTGGTTGAACATTTGTTTCTTTTTGGTTGAACATGTTCCTTCGTTCAGATCTTTCTTTCTTCAACTCAATTTCCCATCGAGGGCAGCTTTTTGATCATGTGATTAGTCTTACCATACTTATAGCAACGCTTATTGGTCTGTTTCTCAGGAGCTCTTGTCATGTTGAAGGTTGTACCTTTTGAAGAACCCTTTCCTCTCATCAGGTACTTTTTGAAATCTCTAGTGATCATAGCCATCTCACCATCTTTCAAATCTGAACCTTCAGCAATTCCTTGGTAGACTCCTATAGAGCAGATCCTTTGCTTTCGCATTTTTTGGATTATTTGACGATCCTCAAAATCATATTCCTCTTCTATTTTGATGTTCTTATTTCCATAATTATCCACTTTAATAGGTTAAATGTCCCGTGATTGACAATTATCTGTAGGTCAAAATCAGTAGCTTTAAAGGAACACTTCCATATGCATCTTCCATTCATCGTAGTGATGTCCATCAAAAGAAGAGGGTATTCCAATGTGCATTCCTAGCTGTACATGGGGCTCATCTTCAACAGCCTCATGTGAATCAATCACTTCATAAAGACTAATGACTTCGTCTTAGTTCTCATCCTTTATGTCACTTCCACTATCTGCACATGCTGTTAGAAAGGCTTGTTTTATGGCCTCAGTGAATCCCTTGCCTGGAATTTTTCCTTTTGTTTAGAACTAGCTCTTTCATATTATCCCCTTTTCTCTCTTTTTAGCTATTTCTTTCTTTCATTCAATTGTCCACATTGGACATTCTTTGACCATGTGGTCCAGTTTGTTACACTTATAACACCCATCATATGAAGATTTTAAATCTGCCTAGGTTTGCCATTGCTTTATCTTTAGGTGAATTCTTGGAGTTCTTCATGAACTTTTTAAACTTGTAAAACATGTCTAGGTCTAGTTCGTCATTGTCAGACTCATCTTCTTCAGACACCTTAAGAATCAGTGCCTTATCTCTCTTTGGTTCCTCCTTGCGCAGTTCTAGTTTTTTTATTTTATGAGTCTTTAAGTTTCCAATCAACTCGTCCAGTAAAATCTTGTCCAACTCATTTCCTTCCTGGATGGATGTGACTTTTTATTCCTTTGATGTAGCTAGGGAGAATCCTTGGAACCTTGCTGGCCAGTTCCTTAGAAGTAAATACCCTTCCTAGTGACTTTGGTTCATTTGTTCATATAGTGAATATGGTCATCATCTCCTGAATAGGTTTAGACTCCCTCATAGAGAAGAGCTCATAGTTTTTCATGAGTAACTCAATTATTAATTTCTTTACTTGATTTGTTCCTTCATGGGCAGTTTGAAGTGCATCCCAAATCCCCTTTGCATTAGTGAGGGCAAATATGATATTATACTCATTAGGACCAAGTCTACATATGAGAATATTCTTGGCCTTTGCATTTTTTTCCATCATTCTGAAGCTGCAACAAATGCAAAATTGTCTTTAGGAATAGATTTATTTTGCCCATTTTGTTTAGTGGGAGTTAATGGTCCACGATTCATTATTGTCCATAATTTATAGTCCTCAGCCGTTTGAAAATCCTCCATTCTTGTATTCCAACAAATGTAGTATTTTCCATTAAATAGAGATGGTTTGGTAGTTTGATGTCCTACATTGATTCTAGGTGGAACAATCATTTTCTTCCAAGATCTCTCTAGGTAGTAACCACATTTGAGAGAACCTACTCTGATATCAATTGTTAAATTGAGTGTCTTACTAAATTACTAAAGAACTTGGTTCTTTATCTTACTCATTACGCGTAAATAAAATAAACAATAAAGTAAGGATAATAATTTTTACGTGAAAAAATACACTACTCAAACGCGCAAAAACTACTGCCTGCCACATAGGATTTTTAACTTCAACCTTAGTAGAACAAATGAGTGAAATGTAGTGATTACATGACTTTGTAAACCAATACGCACACACATCTCTTTTTCTTGTATGAATTACAAGTTACTCTAACTTGCACACTCGCACAATACTCCAACTAACATGGTTTGAATGACATCTCGATTACAACTCAATCTCCTAATACACATGAACTAAACTGACTTAAAAATTGACTTTCAGAACATGGTGATAATCAGCTTGTGTGTTGAACTGAAAATTTTATATTATGTTCCTCAGTCAATGTGCAAAAGAATGGTTTTCACAATCCATATGCAAAATATTTAACTCCCCAGTACTTCGAGATCTTTGGGAGTCTTACACGCAGTCAAACTCTCGTTTGCTTGCAATCCTGAAGTTCTAAGTACTCCACGAATCTGGTGACTCGAGTCTATCATATATGCAGACAAATATTTTTGGGCAACAATCCTTATCGCATAAAGAGTAATATCGAACTGAGTTACTGCCTTGTAAGAACCTATTTTGAGAAGCTGGTTCTTAGTACACGATTCATTGGATACAATTGTTAACCATCAAAACTCAATTCTAAACACTTTATACGTGGCATTCTTTCTGTTTTGGGAAATTTTAAAATGTTTGATGATTATTATAGTGGAGTACTATTTTACAAGTTTTAAAGCTTATGAAAATTTAAATTCACTAGGCTATTTGCATTTTAACTTCGACGTGATGTGATAATTGTTATCTTTTCAATCACCATCTTTACATACTTTACATCATCACAAACATATTACATAAATCAAATTAATATCTTAAATTCGATGCCTAATCACTCATCTCATTGTCCCATAAAATGGAAAGAAGTACATTAAACAAATCAATGTTCATTTTTCAATAGTTTACACATGCAGGAGAGTGGAAGCGCTGCAGTTTTGAAGCCAAAAAAGAAATGGGAAGGCAAAAGAGAGGAAAACTTTTTAAGGATCGAATAAAGAAGTGCCACACTTGCATTTCCAACCTTCAGGTTCGTAATTGGCATATTGTACCTCCAAATGGTCTGCTTTTGTAGGTACTTGAATAGCAATACATGGTTTACACCTTCCACATCTGTGCTCACAATTTGGTGGCCTTGAACCAAGTCTCCTTAGCGTTTCAATGGCATTCTCATTCTTATCTCTTGCCCTTTCCATGTTGTCAAGACCCTAATTATTTAGCAAAGAAAAGAAAAAAAAACCATTAAAATGAGCACAAATGCAATGGTATATATGAACAATGATAATTCATATAGTCGATCTCAACTTGGTTGAGATTGATAAGGTGATGCGTATAAGTAGTAATCGTTGCTGTAAGACTAAATACCTGCATCTTTTGCAAAGCAGCTTGAGCAGAATTGAAGTCTTTGCCTAGTTCAGATTAGAAGTTATGAATTAGTTAGATATAACAGGTCCTTGAAAATGAAAACACAGAACAAGCTGAAAGAGAAATTAAACATTCAAACCTTGTAGATGATGAGGACTTTTGTATGTTGCAAAAGGCTTGTTCCTTGTTGTAGCAACCAAACCTAGAATAGCTGCTAGAAGGAAAACATAGTTTCTGATCTTCATTTGTCCAGTTTATATATAAAGATGCAGATGAAGACTTTGTTGACCTACAGATCACTCACACTTCATGAAGTGGCTTAGAAATAATTGCAAAACGTATTTATACTGCCGAAACGATGATAAAAGAACAAACAAATTAAAATACACCATTAACCAATCACTTGAAAATGCATGTCAACAGAAATAATATAGTACTACTTTTTGTCTTATTGGTGTCTAATTAAAAATTTTAATTTGTTTAAGCTGACACTTGGGAATCTGATCTCTTTAGCCTTTTCAAGTAGAAGACTGAGACTCTTGATAAGTCACTCGAAAACTGATGATCACAAATTATATAATGATAAAAAACTGAAAGTACGTACATACATGCAGGAACAGTGGACCACTGTCTCTATTCCTCACATATTACCAATAAAAGTAAGAAGAAAGAATGGTGAAAAAGGGGGGACCGTCCAATGTCATTAGATTAGATAGCAGTCAAATGCCTATAATTAAGGACTATTCTGGGCCTAGTATAGCTCACCTGGCTTGCTGTCTGAAATAGCACTATTCCTGATAAATAATTTATGGGGTACGACCTTATTCCATCTATGCCTTGGATCAATTCTTTTTTCATTTGGCGTACAGTACTAGAAATTTACTTGATCAACAAATTAATTCGAATTGTGTATAGCAAGAACACTGAGGGGTCGTCTGATTTGAATACGGCTTATGCTGAGATGAGTTTTATTGTGATTAGTTATGTTATGATTAGTTATTCTGGTATTCGTTTTATCCATTATTTGGTATGTTGTATTAAAAATAACAATTATATAATTTTTAAAAAAAAGATATAAGTTATCTCGGCATTAATTATCCAACCCCCTACAAGTTATAAGTTATCCTAGTAATAATTTTAATCCCGAAATAACTTATACCAGATTTGCTAACCAAACAAAAACTTATAATGCAATATTCAATTTTTATATCATCACTATATTTACTTATACCTCATATCAAACCACCATAAAGGAGTAAAGCCTTATTGACCAAGCTATAAGGTTATTCTTTTTTATTAAGAATAGAAAAAAATTCAATCATCCTGTCAAACTACCTGATGGTCCTTGGATCAGATTGAACTATTTGGTTAACCAATATAATCATGTTTTTCTTTTTCTTTTTCAGTGTTAAGTGTTGCTCTCAAATGCACACGCAAATATACATGATCGACAAGTAATGCAAAATTGTAAGTCCAGATATTGTACCCATAGGAATTTGTGATTAACTACTAATTAAATTAAACTCAAATATATCCATTCACGCGAATCCTAAAGTATGAATATTTAACTAAACTTAATATAGAGTAACAAACTAAGAGATTAAAGAAAACAAGTTATAAAAATTAGATACAAATTCGAATGGAGCCATAATCAAGAGCTATGGGTTATCTAACAATCCCGTTGAGTTTTTCGCTTTATTTTGTCTAATTAATTTATCTTGTTTATTGATTCATGGGGTTAATATTCTCATAGTATTCTCCGACAGTATTGTTCGCCTATTCAAGCTAACCTAACGTCTATATTCCTTTGGAATTAGGATTAACAAGAACGCATTAACAATTCCCATATAATAACCAAACAAAGCGATTAGTTATTTCCATATCTTAGCCGCAAATCCGTTCCCCGTTACTTAGGTTCAAAATCTTGTTCTACTCATTCCTATTTTCAATCTAGAATTCCTACTCCCGAGTTCAATCCTAGATTCGTTGGTAGCTTTCAATTGGTGATCAAACAAACAAATAATTTAATGCAAGATTGAATAAATAAACTAATATGATAAAATAAAAAAATAAAAAAATCAAGCTTCATACTACAATGTTCATATAACACCCACAATTCTAAAACTAATAAACTATAAAACTAAAGGATGAGAAGATGAAGAAAACTGAGAATCCTTAAAGATAGTATCTATCCAATAACATAACAGGAATAGATTTATCCCAAATATTGTACTAACCAAAACAATAGAGTACAATACAATACTGTTGAAGAAGTTAATCATGATAAGGATAATCTTGAATTAGATAAGTATAGTTAGATTGTATTGTAGAGTTAGAACACTAACTTAATGTAATAGTTATACATGTAGCAGAACTCTAAGTCATTTGTATTAGTTGTTTTGTTACTTGTATAAATTCAGTCACTTATGGCTTTGTTAGGCATGAAAAAATACACGATTCTTTAATATCATTTCCTCTCAATCTTGTGATTTTCTACATGGTATCTAAGCACACTACAGCTACGCTTCCTACACGATCAAACATGGCCATAATAACACCTTCAACCTCTTGTGTATCATCTGCTTCCCTGCACCATCTGATTGCCTCTTATCCAGTTAAGTCGAAGCCATCAAATTATTTGATATGGAGGACACAAATACTCAAGTTGATTCAGGTAATGAATGTGATAAACCTGATCAAGGAAGGCAAGCCAGACACAAGCAGTTCATTTACTTCTGATGATGCTGACAAGACTGTTGACAGAGGTGATGCCAATACTGACTGGGAGGAAAAATATGCGCTCCTGGAGTGTTGGATCTGTGCTGCAATGGATGAAGAAAGTATGTACCTCACAATGTGATATTCAACTACCAAGGTAATATGGGATTGTCTAGAGGAAGCATACCTACAGACAACCAATGATAAGGAATTTCGGCTTAAGCAATAGTTGCAGAACATCAAGCTAGGAACCAAAAATCTTGATGAATACTTGAAGGAATTCAAAGGCATATGTGATGGTCTCTCAGACATACACAAGCATGTTGATGAAGATAGCAAAGTAATCAACTTTGCTGGAGGACTTGGTCAAAGGTACAAAACCCATAGGACTGTCATGTTGGGAAAGGCCCCATATCCTACACTGAACTAGTTTGTCAATGCTCTTAGAGGTTTTGACATGAGAGAAGATGAAGAAGAAGTGACTCAACAAGGATACAATATGGCTTTTGCTGCTCAAAGAGGAAGAGGTCGAAGAGGTTACTCTAACTGAAGAGGAAACTCAAACTTCTCCTCAAGAGAAAGAGGTTTCAAACCTGCAGGACAAGGCAGCAATCAGACTAATCAAACTACTCAGAACACTGCAATTTCAAGACAACAACAGGGCAAGGAAAATTTCCAAATATGTGGAAGAAACAATCACATAGTCTTAAACCTCTACGTGTGGGACTATTCCTACCAGACTACAGAGGATCTGTCACAAGCTTTTTCTGTTGTTAATATACAGAATACACAAGCTGAAGATGAAGCTATATATGTTTACTCTGGTGCAAACAACCACATAACCAATTCAACATGTAATCTATCAAATGTTCAACCTTATAATGGTTCTAATGGGATAATAGTTGGGGATGGATCTAAGATTAACATCATCCATATTGGAAATACAACAAAATCTGGGCTTAAAGTAAAGGAAATCCTTGTTGTTCCTAAGATTAAAAAGAAACTGATGTCAGTTAGTAAAGTTGCTAAGGACAATTCTTGTATACTTGAGTTTGATAAATCTTATTTTGTTGTAAAGGACATGTGACGACCCAAAAGGTTATCACCTATTTTTCTCATCTGTTCCGCGCTTCCGAGGCCTTGCAGACCTTATTTTATATTGCCTCAATTTACGTGTGCAGTTTGGACACGTAGCCGGAAAATATTTGTGTTAGAATATGTGAATTTTATGGAAAATTTGAAGAATTTTGATATTAATATTGATATAGTTGACTTCGGTCAACATTTTTGGTAAAAGGACCCGGACCCGAGATCGGACGGTCCCGGAAGGTCCGTAGGAAAATATGGGACTCGGTCATGTGTCCGGAGTCGATTTCCGAGGACTAGAACCCAAGATATGAATTTTTCTGTTAAATTGTTTTTCTGAAATTATTAAAGTAAATGGAAATGAAAATTGATTCAAAGACCATGGTATCGGGCTCATATTTTGGTTCCGACGCCCGGTACAAGTCTTATATATTATTTAAGTACTTCCTGCAAAGTTCGATGGAAATTAAACGTCGTTTGATGTGTTTTGAACCATGAGTTCCAAATTTGAAAGTTTATGAAGTTTAAAAGAAGAAATCATGAATTTGAGGCTTAATTCTATGAAAATGATGTTATATTGGCGATTTGATCGCGCGAGCAAGTTCGTGGTATGTTTTTGAGGTTGTGTGCATGTTTGGTTTGGAGTCCGAGGGCTCGGGTGAAGATTTGATAGGCCGTGAGAGCAAATTTTGAAAAAAGAACACAGCTGGTATTTTTCCCAAGCTGATATCTTCGCAATTGCGAGAATCACTCGCAATTGCGAGAAATCCCAATATAGCCTGAGTTCGCAAATGCTAACAAATCTTCGCAAATGCGAAGAAAGGTCAAATAGGGCATTGGTCGCAAATGCGACCAACCACTCGCAAATGCGAAGCAAGGCCAAATAGGGCAGTGGTCGCAAATTAAATGCGACAAACAAGTCGCAAATGTGAAGCTAGGCCAAAATGGGCGATGGTCGCAATTACGACAAAACCTTCACAAATGCGAAGTCCGCACCCAGGACCTGTTGTGTTCGCAATTGCGAACATATGTTCACAATTCCTATAACCGCAGCTGTGCAATAACTCCCTTTTCACCATTCTTCCAAAACCCAAAACCCCATAGGCGATTTTTCTAGAGCAATATCACTCCAAATCACTTGTAAGTCAATTTTCACTCAACTCTTTCTATTCCTAACATCATTAAACATGTTTTCTATGAGAAATTAAAGGTTTTTATGGTTGAAATTGTTGTTTTTGGGTAGAACCTAGGTTTTTCATAAATTGGGGAGTTGGACCTCGATTTGAGGTCCAATTTCGAAACAAATCATATAATTGAACTCAAGAGGGAATGCGTAATCGGATTTTGATCCGAACCCCGAGTTTCAACCACTTGGGCTCAGGGGCATTTTGGGAAATTTTGAGTAAAAGTTTGAGAAAACCATTTTAGGCATCCAAACCAATTTATATGGTATTTATTAAAGTAATTGAACCAATTGTGATTAGATTCGAGCGAGTTGAATGTTGAATTACGAGGTAAAGCAATAGTTGAAGGTTAATTGGACTTCAAGGCTTTGACTTAAGTGTTTGATCTATCCTAGCTTGAGATAATAGGAATGAGTGTAATAATTTGCTAATTGCTATATGATCGAGTGCGGTGTATAGGCGTGGTGACGAGCATCTATACACCGGAGTCTAGCATGACCGTGAGTCGTTTGTGTGTTGATACATGTTGTGAGATAATGTGAGATTTTCCTAAGTCATATTCTTGAGCCCTTGCCGGGTTGTGAAGGTTGATTATTATTTCCCTTGCCGGGACTTCGTTATGTTGTTGATATTATTCCCTTGTCGGGATATTATTATGACTGTTGTTAATCCCTTGCCGGGATGGTACATGTTACTTGTTTCATTCGTTTGCCCGTTGACAGTGACTGTTATTTGGGTGAGGAAGAGTGATAATGCACGAAGGGTGATGCCGTGCCATTTTTACTTATGTTCGCACGAAGGATCATTCCGTACCTTGTTTTATTATGCACGAAGGATCATTCCATGCCATGTTTAGTATTTATGCACGAAGGAACATTCCGTACCGTTGTTACTTAAATTGTGCACGAAGGATCATTCTGTGCCATGTTTATTATTTATGCACGAAGGAACATTCCGTGCCGTTATTGCTTAAACCATGCACGAACGATCATGCCGTGCCATGGATGTGAGGATGAGAGTAAAAGCACGAAGGATGATGCCGTGCACTTTTATCTGCTTATTTGGTGAGGATGAGAGTAAAAGCACGAAGGGTGATGCCGTGCAACCATTTCAATTTCTTGTTTTGTGATATTTGTTTTTGCTACACTCTGTTTTTACCCTACTGATTTATTATGTGTTTCCGATTGTGCTCCCCCAGCATGTTCCCTCCTTTGTTAATTGTGTTGCTCAAATATCTTTGCTATTCTGTGGTACAAACATATATAGAACTGCACAGGTTTATGTGAGTGTCTGGTCCTAGGCTTGTCACTACTTCGCCGAGATAGGTCAGGCACTTACCAGCACATGGGGTCAGATTGTGCTGATACTACACTTCTGTGCGTTTTTGCACAGGTCCAGTTTTTGAGCAGAAGCGGCAGCAGTAGTACACTACCGGATTATCGTACTTCCAAGACTGAGGTAGCTTGCAGGCGTCCGCAGGCCCGCCGTCTCCTCTATTTGCTTTTATTATTGTTGTGGTCTCATTGTTCCGAGACAGACGATTATTATTTATTTCTTTCAGACCATTATGTGTAGTTATTCCTTAGTAGTTCGTGAGTTTGTGACTCCACATCTTGGGTAGAGGATTTATGTCAATTATTTTACACTATTATTCGTCTTTTATTCGAAAGACTTCCGCATTTAAAGATATGAGTATTATCCTTGCTATTAAATATGAGAACAAAATGGTTGTATAAACATGAAGATGGTGAGTGAATTGGCTTGCCTAGCTACCACGAGTAGGCACCATCACGATCCCGATGGTAGGGAAATCCGGGTCGTGACAGGACAAGAGCTTATGGAGACTCTAGCCAAGGGATCTAAGAAGAATAATCTATATGCGCTGGAGGACAATAACATTTATGCCTTATTTGCAACAAAGGAGCAGAAGAATACAGACAGTATTTGGCATGCTAGATTAGGTCACCCTAGCTTGAAGTCTGTAAAGATTCTTAGTAGTAACAAGTGTATTGATGTCAAGCATTGGAATAAAGCTCCTACTGTTTGTGTTAGTTGTCAGTTACGAAATAGATGTAAGCTTCCATTTGAATTGAGAAATAATATTGAAATGGAGCTTTTATTTAAACTTCATTGTGATCTTTGGGGTCCAACTCCTGTTGAATCATCTCAGCTAGGGATGTCAATGAATATTTAAAAACCAACAAAACCGACAGAACGGTACCATACCATGCCAAACCAATTTTTAGGTTTCTTTTAAAATACCGTAGATTTTTATATAAATCTATAACCATATCGATAATAAGGGTAGATTTTTTGTTTTATAAAAATTAACCGAAAAAATACCTAACCATACCGAATAAATTTTACATATGAAATATATGTTTGTATAGTAAGTTTAAAACTAATAAAGCATCAAATTTTTTATGGGGCCTTGGAGTTATGAAAATTTTTACAAGCCAATAAGTAATTAAACTCAAAATACTAATTCTAAAACCTATTATGCTACTTATACTTAAACTAAGTTATTTCAAGTATCTCTAGTAGCAAGACACAAAGTATTCTAGCGATTATGAGTAGCAAACTACAATGTATTGAATATGTTTCCTCGTATAATATAGATTTATCTTTTTTGAATATTTAACATAGACTTTATTCTTGAGTCCCAACTTGATTAATATCTTTCCACTCGTGTGATTTATATGTTCTTTGCTTTTACTTGGTTTCTTTAACATTGTTGTCGAATAGTTGTGTATCCATAGTCTATCCATCTTTTATGTTTTTTAATTCATCACCCTTCAAATAGTAAAAATGTCTAGAGAGTTTGTTAAGTCCTTTAAAAGAATGTATGTCACTCATTCTACTTTTACACGTGAAGTTTATATGACATTTAAAAAATACCAAAAATTAACCAAATCGTACCGATACCGAAGTGAAACCGACATGATTGGGAAGATTTTGAAAAGTCTAATTTTGGTATACATAATACAATAACCAAAAAATTGGTATGGTGCAAATTTTATAAAATAACCGGCCGAATCGAACTATTGACACCCCTAATCTCAGCACATGAGATACTATGTAGTGTTTGTTGATGATTGTACAAGATATACCTGGTTCTATACACTAAGAAGCAAATCTGAATTCTATGATAGTTTTGTTAAGTTTCAAAAGATGGTTGAGACAAAATTCACAAATATTATTAAGATTTTTTAGTGTGATGGAGCTGGTAAATTTAATAGCACTGTATTTGTTTAACATCTAGCTAACTGCGATATTGTTAGACATATATCATGCCCTCACACACCTGAGAAGAATGAAGTCTCTAAGAGGAAACACAGACATATAGTAGAAATTGGTCTGACCTTGATATTTCATGGTATAAGCTTTCTTGAAATCTGTATTATTAATTAACAGAATGCATTCATCAGTGTTACAAATGGTAACTCCATTCTTCAAGCTCCTTGGAGAGCATCCGGATTATAATAGCTTAAAGGTTTTTGGATGCAGATGTTTTCCTTACTTGAAAGGAAAAATAAAATTCTCTCCAAAAACCTATCCTTGTGTGTTTATTGGATACAATAGCCTTCACAAAGGCTATAGGTGTTATCACCCACCTACTAGAAGAGTGTTTGTCTCAAGACATGTGGTCTTTGATAAGAACACATTGCCTTATGTGCAACCAGATGCACCACTAGACAGTTCAAGTGATTCTACTCATATTGCTACCTTCTATGAGTTTTTCTCTAGGTTGCAGGATGCCTCAAGCCTAGATGTTCACTCTTCTAATTCAGGGGAAATGTTCAATGGATCATCATTAATTAGTGCAGGTGATCAACCTACAAATGATGTGAATGCACCATCATCTAGTGATCATCTCACTCCTAGGTCTCCAGTTGATGCTCTTGATGAGACTATTGAGCTTGCACCTACAACTGATCACAATGCCGCTGAGCCTTCTGATCAAAATGATAAGCCTACTGAATCTCTTTTAGCAGCAATTTCTACAGGAACATATGATCTCACGACTGCTGAGAGTGAAAAACCCAACAGCTCTGCTCAAGACAGTGGATCTTCTGACTCAAATGTATGTTCAGTTTATGATTCACAAGGAATTAAACATGAAGTTGACTTGTCTCATTAGTTTATTACTGAACCTAATCAGGAAACACGCATTATACCAATACAAGCTACACCAAGTGATGATGCAGAACCGACAGAGCACATATTAAATGCACAAATGCATCACATGGTCACACGACATAAATCAAAATACATGCTAGTGAGACACATATGTCTGGTAGCAGCTAAGGAGCCACGAACTATAAATGAGGCACTTAGCTCAGCAGAATGGCTTGCAGCTATGCAAGAAGAGATAGATGCACTTCACCAAAACAAGATTTGGATATTGGTGCCTAAGTCACCTGGTATGAATATAGTTAGCTCTAGGTGGGTGTTTAAAACCAAGTTAAAGGCTGATGGATTCATTGACAGGTACAAGGCAAGATTAGTTGCCAAAGGTTATTCACATCTTGAAGGAGTAGACTTTGAAGAAACCTTCAGCCCAATTATTAAAGCAACCACTATAAGAGTAGTTCTTTCTGTAGATGTGAGTCTTCACTGGTTTATTAGGCAACTAGATGTAAAAAATATTTTTTTGCATAGACATCTACAGGAGGAAGTGTACATGAGTCAGCCACCAGGTTTTATAAATTCTAGACACATTGATAGTGTGTATCTTCTAAAAAAAGCATTGTATGGTCTTAAGAAGACACCTAGAGCCTGGTTTGAGAGGTTCAGTTTGTACCTGCTCCACCTTGGTTTTAAGTGCAGTAAGGCAGACTCCTCATTTTTTTAGATGCATTGTAAAAGAGGCACAGTCCTTCTCCTTCTGTATTTTGATGATATAATTGTCATTGGAAGTCACACTACACTAATTTCAGAAACCATTGATGAACTAGGTAAGGAGTTTGCTATGAAGGACCTTGTTCCTTTGTACTTCTTCTTAGGGATTGAGGTCACCTACTTTAGTGGAGACATTCATCTGAATCAAAGTAAGTATGATGCAGAATTACTTGCCAAGACTAGCATGAATAAGCACACCTCTAGCAGAGAAGCATGGTCTACAAGAACTCGTAAATGATCTAGTTGATGTCTCACTATACAGAGGTATTGTTGGTAGTCTGCAATATTTGACTCTCACAAGGTCATATATAGATCATGCAGTGAATTTAGTAAGTCAAGTTAGGCAAAGCCCAAATAACACTCATTACCAAGCTGTAAAAAGGATTCTTAGGTATGAGAATGGCACAACTGAGTATGGTCTAAGAATCATGTCTCAGTCAACATTCAGGCTATATGCTTTCTCTGATGCAGACTAAGGAGGGTGTCCTATGAGTAGGAGATTAACTACATGATACAATGTCTACCTAGAAGCTAATTGCATATCTTGGACATCCAAGAAGCAACACACAGTGCCATGGTCTAGTGTAGAAGGTGAGTATAGAGCACTATCCTCGACACCAGCTGAAATGACATAGATAACCTACATTCTCAATGGCATTGGGGTTCGTTTAAAAGCTGCACCAACCTTGTTCTGACATAACTTAAGTGCACTATATATGAAAATCAATCGAGTAATGCATGCCATAACAAAGCATGTTGAGATGAACTATCATTTTGTTAGATAAAAACTTGCTAGTGGTTAGCAAGTCACGGGGTTTATTAGATCAAAAGACCAGCTAGCTGACATTCATACTAAGGAATTGAATAACCAAATGTTTGTAGGTTTTCGGAGCAAGCTACGAGTGGTAACTACACCTCTCACTAGCTTGAGGGGAAGTGTTGAAGAAGTTGATCATGATAAGGATAAGCTTAAATTAGATAAGCATAGTTAGATTGTATTGTAGAGTTAGAACTCAACTCTAACTCAATGTAATAGTTATACATGTAGTAGAACACTAAGTTATTTGTAGTAGTTGTTTCGTGACTTGTATAAATTCATTCACTTATGGCTTTGTAAGGCATGAGAAAATACATGATTCTTCAATACCATTTCCTCTCAATCTTGTGATTTTCTACAAATACAATATGATACATTAGAAATGATACATAACAATCATCCAAATAAGTTGTGAAGAAGAAAAGTTAGACTCAAGAAATTATGGTTTTTAGGCTATCTCAGAACGCGCTAAGTAAATTTTAAGGTGCATTTAAGCTATATTCATCAAAGGTATAAGGTGTTTTCACCTAGTTAGTGTAATTTAATTTGTTAAAAAAGGTCACTTATGATCATTTATTATTAGATTAAACAAACGAATTATCGTTAATACAGATGTAATTATCTGCAATTATCTTTTTAATCATTGTGTAAAGTTCTCTTGCATTGCATAAAACTTGATGAATGCGATAGAATGCTTTCTGTTACTTCCTCTATTTCAGTTTATGTGAACCTTTTTTATTTTTTGTCCTTTCAAAAAATAATGGCCCCTTTTTAAAATTGGTAATAATTTTGCTTAAACTTATAATTTTACCCTTAATAAGAAGCTTTTATAACCATACAAATACTCTGAATCCATTTTTCATTTGTTTAGGACCATAAATTCCAGCAATCTTCATTTTTTTTATAAACTTCGTGTACAGTCAAATAGTTTCACTGAGTACTAGTTATGGAGTAATAATCACAAGTGCCAGAAGAAGATAAAAAGAGAATAGGTTTCCCATCCCAGTCAAATTCGTTAGCACATGCTTTAAACTGGAGGGCAACCTTAGGTCAACAGCAGCTACGAACAGTATAGCTACTAGGGATTTCTGTCAGCATTAATGTTCATCAAACAGAATAATTTAAGTACTGTAGAGTGAAATGGAAAATCCTCTATGGAAGCAGACAGCCAGGGGCGGACCTACGTGTTAAGTTGAGGGTCACGTGCACCCGTTAGTCCCGGCAAAAAATCTATATATGTACTATATACTATATATTTGTACATACAGTTGGGACCCCTCAAATAATTTCCTTGTGCACCCAAACAAAGAAAGGCAGACAGAACAGATGGTAATGAGGGCACACTTTGTTTCTTCCCTTTTGTAGGAGGTCCTGGGTTCGAGACTTGCTAAGGTTTTCCACCTTTCTATTCCTATTTTATATAGTAATGTAAATGGTATTAGTTAATTTTTCTTGTATCCCTATATAGAGTAAGGTTGATGGAAGGAATGGTGAATGGAGCACACTTGCATGAGGATGTGAGTTCAAGACTTACCTAAGCATTTTCACCTTATCCTATTACTAAATAATTTTATTTATTATTTTTATATTTTGTTGAAGCTAATTATAGTTTAGTATTACTTAATTAATTTTATTTTCTTCAAATTCCTCCCTAAAAATTAAAAAGCTTCAAATTGCTACTTATTACTCCATAAACAGAAAAATACAAATTATTTTGTCACCACCTTTTTTTAGGAGAAGAAGGTTGTGGCTTTACTTATTACTTTTATATTTTATTGAATTCAACTGTAGTTTAGTATTCATGCATAATAGTCAAGTTAATTAATTTATTATTTTTCAAATTCCTCTCTTAAAATTTAAAGCTTCAAATTATAAATTATTGCTCCACAAATAGATAAATACAGATCATTCTACCACAACTTTCTTTAAAAATTATTTTGACAATGTTGCGGATATAAAATCCGACTTAGCAATGAAAACTAAGAGTTTGAGACTGTTTTTTAGTACTTTGACTATTAATATGCCCTTAATCTTGATTTCTTTCGTTAATTTTTGAAGTTTGAACGCCCTTTTGATCACTCACACTTTTTTTATTTGAGAAAATAATCTAAAATTTAAAGTTTGAAACATGTTTAAATCAACACTTTTACTTCTTATAGCACCCATTTTGCAAAAAAATCTCCCCCTTTCGGTATTTTCTCCTTTTAGAATTTTTTTTTGTTTATACTTGGATGATTAGTCATCATACTTGTTCAAAATTTTAAAGAGTTGCACATTAAATTTTATTGCTAGTAATTAGTATATAATAGTGCCCCCGCTGTGCTAAAATCCCGGGTCCGCCTCTGCAGACAGCTAGCTTAATTAGTCGTAGTTCTAATTATCTCTTCCACCAAACCATCCCCATTCACCAGGTATAATTCCTCAACCAATTTTATATAGTATCATATTTTGATTTGACACAAAATCTTGAAAAGAACTAGTTTATGCTTTTGATCTTATGATGTTTGTGTTACTATAAGACTTTGTTATTAAGAATAAAATATAAAGTTTAAGTTAAATTATTTCTAAATTTGCTGAAAAGACAATCTTTTTACAATGAAATAATTAAAAAACTTGTGTAATTTTTTTGAAACGGATGGAGTAATTATAATTTTCCAACCGTGGGCAGGTCCCAACAAGCCACTAGTCAAAGGTTTAAACCAATTTAATTACCACACCTGGTGTAGTGCTGTTAGACTATGGTGTATGGAATTATTATGGTTAAGTAACAAAGTGAGGGTATGTTTGTATTAATTAATGACTAAAGTTACATACAATGATAATATAGTTTCTTTTAACGTATAAATGAAGTTTAACCTGTTATAGCATGTAAATTAACAATTTTTACCAAATTATCAGTTCCTAATATATACAAAAATATTTATCTGTTTACTTGATAAACTATCTGATTGTATAAATATATTTTTGTATCGCCAATGCATAGAGCTTGAACCCACTAATTAATTGCTACGCCATATAAACATACGTATCGAATTCATTATCACAGAAAACAATAGGTATATTGGTAATTGGCACCCACTAATTTAAAATCTTAAATATTCTGTTTAAGGTGAGTAGTGGAAAGGAGGCATGCATGTTAAAGGCAGACAACTTCAGCATGAAGAGATTCTCCTGAATATATATGCAGGAAACCTGAATCCGCTGACTGTTGAAGTTGGCAGAAGTTTGCATATGAGGGAAGAGGCAGTTTGGCTTTTGGTATATTTCCCAAGTGCATAGCTAGACATAAGAGGACAGATTATACTTTGCACTGACAAAGCTGCTGATCTTATCAGCCTGATAATCAACAATATATATAATTCGTTAAGAAAATTTTGACTTTATTATTGTCGAGAGGTGTGTGGGATGACCGTAATCTTTTCACCTTTGCTTATAATATACTACTACGTTTTATTTATGTTTGAGCATGAGAATGATGGACCTCTCAATAAGGTTTCAGATAACGAATGCTAAAAAAATGTTATGAGTCATTTCATTTTGTTTCTTACTATTCACTTATATTATGTTGATTAAGCTTAGCTTTTTGTCATCACATGTCGTTTAATCCATTTGACTTGCTGGATATGGGACAGGTCATTGCTGTGCTGCATGACAACGATTGTGATGTGATCTTTCACTGTCCCTCTCTAATGTACTTTCTGTCCTTACCCGTTGGTCTATACTCGATTGTCAGTTTAAATTCCAACTGCATCTCGTCTTCTTTTATTTGTGAATGAGTCTCGAACATTGAGCGATAGGAATATTTAGGATGTATAATCATATATTCGGGGTGTAAACCATTTTGCAAGCGCCTCGCGCATGAGCTAGTCTTACAGCTTGTTTGGTCAAAGCTTCTTTTTGGTCAAATGCATTTTTT